>JAWZYT010007313.1:17500-40000 GCA_034508575.1 Petrolisthes manimaculis | reverse complement strand
ACACACACACACACACACACACACACACACACACACACACACACACACACATACCCAAACACATTAAACACTCAGACTACGAAATACGCCAACA
The DNA here is from genome assembly GCA_034508575.1 of Petrolisthes manimaculis. Lineage (NCBI taxonomy): Eukaryota > Metazoa > Arthropoda > Malacostraca > Decapoda > Porcellanidae > Petrolisthes > Petrolisthes manimaculis. Next base: position 39,906 of record JAWZYT010007313.1, on the reverse strand, counting down.
CCGAGTATGTACGCAAATACATACACACTCAACGCCACACACACACACGCACACACACACACACACACATACCACGTGGTTCAATATTGAAATTCGAAGGTACACACACACACACACACACACACACACACACACACATTCTCAAATACATCCAAGCACATCAATCATATCAAATTACCCTCTCTCTCTCTCTCTCTCTCTCTCTCTCTCTCTCTCTCTCTCTCTCATCTCTCTCTCTCCACATTGACATGCACGAAAACAAACAAACAAACAAACACTCGCACGCAAAATTGAGTAAGTGCGTGTGCGTGCATGGAATGTGTGTGTGTGTGTGTGTGTGTGTGTGTGTGTGTGTGTAGGCTATATATTGCCTGGGAAATAGACACTGACTGGGTGTTGGTGTTATATATATATTTTTTTTCACTTCGTGTTAGTTACAGTGTGTGTGTGTGTGTGTGTGTGTGTGTGTGTGTAATAGTAATATATATCTAAATGAAGAGACTCTGTTTGTCTGTCATGCTATACAAATTGTCATGTGACCACCTATAGAGTCAGGAATTCTCACACGGAAAGTGTGTGACAGTGAGGGGGGACAGAGGATATTTTCGTCACAAAAAACACACACTAATTACTTAATTACACTTACTTCACTTTTATCGTACGCCTGGCAACCCACTCGGTTTGTTTACATTCCACGTGCCACCGCTGGGGAGGAAAAAATATTACGCACGGGCTTATGGTCTAATAATAATAATAATAATAATAATAATAATAATAATAATAATAATAATAATAATAATAATAATAATAATAATAATAATAATAATAACAATAATAATAATAACAATAATAACAACAATAATAATAATAATAATAATAATAATAATAATAAACTGTGTGTGTGTACGGTAGGCATAAGCGTATGTGTTTTGTTTTTATGGGAGAACACTGTGTATATTTAGTTTTCCTGGGTGTGAAATCAGTTTTATGTATTTTTCCACTAGGTGTGTAGGTACTGTAAATAATGAGTCCACTTTGTTTATGTGAGTGTGTGTGTGTGTTTATGTGTGTGTGTGTGTGTGTGGTGTGTGTGTGTGTGTGTGTGTGTGATAAATAATATATATATATATATATTTCAGTGTGTTGCACGATAAAATGTGTTTATAAATTTGTGAAATGAAACTCAATTTTTTTCCAGTGTCCCAAACGACTAAATGTCTGGTTGTGTGTAAAAAAAAAAAAAAAAAAAAAAAAAAAAAAAAAAAAAAAAAAAAATATTATATATGATATGATATGATATGATGTGATGAAAGAATGATACAGGTTATGTATTTGTGTGTATGGTTAGTTATTGTGTATTATGAAGGTCTGAAAACAAAGGAAATAATGAAACTAGATATATTTATTTGTATGTGTGTGTGTGTGTGTTTGTGTGTGTGTGTGTGTGAAAAAGATAAAGTATGTGTGTTGAATGCTGGAAATGGTAAAATGTGGTGTGTGTGTGTGTGTGTGTGTGTGTGTGAAAAAGATAAACTATGTGTGTTTGGGTGCTCGATGTGGTAAAATGTGTGGTGTGTGTGTATGTGTGTAAAACAGATTATAATGGAAATGAAAAACGAATTTGCTGAGAGAGAGAGAGAGAGAGAGAGAGAGAGAGAGAGAGAGAGAGAGGGAGAGAGAGAGAGAGAGAGAGAGAGAGAGAGAGAGAGAGAGAGTGAGAGTGAGAGAGAGAGAGAGAGAGAGAGAGAGAGAGAGAGAGAGAGAGACACACACACACACTAAAAGGGTTGCCAGGCTTCACATCAATACTGGCAGGAAAGGATGAAGGCAGCGACGCGGATTAAAGCTCGTTCCTTCATCCTATCCCTCATCCTTAATCTTCTATCCTTCATCCTTAATCTTCTATCCTTCATCCTAATCTTCCTCTGTATCTTTTCCACTGTCCCTCATCCTATTATCTCTACTACATTAATTTTTTATCCACTGTCCCACATCCTATCCTCTATCCTTCATCCTAATCATCCATCATTTATTAATCCTATCACCATTACCTATTACCCCCAATCATCACTGTCACCATCATCATCACCACTATCACCACCACCACTACTATCACCACCACCACTACTATCACCACCACCAGCATCACCACCACCACCACCACAAATAACCCACCTCCTCCGTAATTCCCCCTACACCAGCACACCACCACTTTACTATCACCACCACCAGCACCACCACCACCACCACCACAAATAACCCCCCTCCTCCGTATTTCCCCCTACACCACCCCTTTACCACCACCACAACTATGATGGAAGAAGAGATGGAGAGGGGCGACGACCCCTTGTGGAAACGGCTCAAATTTCGCTCACGACCCAAATACATTGCTGTCAAAACTGCAAGCGTTACAAAACACACCGTGACCCAGATGAAAACAGAGGGCAGAGGAGGGGGTAACGGAGGGGGGTAGGCAGGGGAAGGGGGCAGAGAGGTGGAAAGAAAAAGGGGCAGAAAGTGGGGCAGAAAAGAGAGGGGTTAGTGGAGATGGAAAGGGGAGGGGGGCAGAGAAGAGGGGGGGGGGGTCAGAGTATTGACAGTGATTGTACATTATCAATAAACAATCATACACTCGCGAAACTACATAACGAAATCCTTAAGGGACTCTGTGATGTAGTCTGAAAATTAGAAATGAATGAATCCTTCAAATATTGCCACGAAACACACACACACACACCTATATGGAAGGAGCTTGTTTTGTGGCATGGTCAGGAGGAATCAGAAGCCTACAATTTTCATACACGATCACAGGGTCCTTTAAAAAAAAGTGCAAATTTATCACCATATGTAAGAGGTTAAACGGTTCCGGTTTTTCATTATATATATATATTTTTTTTCTAGTATACTATATATATATATATTATTTAATATTTTGAATGCGGAAGGGAAAGGATGGTGGGTTTAGGTTAAGCCTCACACACGGGTTGGTTATTAATGTCAACACCTCGCTTTCTGGGACTAAAGGTGTCAAGTTGTGTATTTATATGTTTGAAGGAGTCATCAGAGAATAGGAGAAAGGAGCTGGGAGAGAGGGACGACAGTGTGTTGATGAATGTGTGTGTGTTTATGAATGTGTGTGTGTGTTTATGAATGTGTGTGTGTGTGTTTATGAATGTGTGTGTGTGTTTTGAATGTGTGTGTGTGTGTTTATGAATGTGTGTGTGTGTGTGTGTGTGTGTTTATGAATGTGTGTGTTTATGAATGTGTGTGTGTGTTTATGAATATGTGTGTGTGTGTTTATGAATATGTGTGTGTGTGTGTGTGTGTTTATGAATATGTATGTGTGCCTGTGTGAGTCTGTGTGTGTGTGTGTGTGTAGGCTGACAGTTTGAGTAATATTTATCATGCTGTTATTTCACAAGCGTCCAAATAAATGTTTGGCCTGAATTTCCATTTATTTCAGTTCACACTTCAATTAACAGAGTAAAGGGGTTGGTCAGTTTTGGGAGTAAATGTGAGGGGCAATGATTCCTCTAAGGGACCCTGTGATGTAGTCAGAAAATTGGAGGTAAACGAGTCCTTCAAATACAGACACGAAACACCACCGATATGGAATGATCTTATTTCGTGGCTTAGTCAGGAGGAATCAGAAGCCACCAATTCTCATACACGATCACAGGGTCTTTAATGGGGTAATAGACTTTTAGTACATTGGAGCTCCTTGATTCCTCCAATGTATGCCAGGAAACAGAACCAGATGTACAACAATAATGGCGTCCTGTTGTTGCTTGGAATAGTTTGGAGGAATCAGTTGCTCCAGATTTACCAACACTATACACCCCCCCCCCCTTAAATTAAACCACCAGAGATCAGACAGAACTACAGTAATATCCCACAACGTGTAAGGCATTTATTGTGTAGCATAATAATCTGTGACAGTTTCCCTCACTAGATTGAATGAATATATACGAATAACAGTGAGCGATAATTTTAGAATCTTGCTGTACTCGTATCTGGGTTTCAAAATGTTAGGTCAGGGGGTCAAATTGTTACAGACAGACAACGGAAGTAGAGACGTGAATCTGAAAGGGTCGGCTTGTGTTTGTTTATGTTGCATTTGGTTGATTGTGTTGTCGAAACGTTACGCCACTCATTGGTCTAAATACGAGGCCTGGGATTGGTCAGTTAGAGTGGCAAGTGGAGGCGTGTGATTGGTAGACGGGAGGATTAATCACAGGAACTATAATTGGCTAGTCAAAGGAGGGGGGGGGGAGTAGTGCTGATGGGGTGGGGTGGGGTGGGTGGGGGGAGGAAGGACGTCAAGCACACTGGTGATTGGTGTACCCCATGGAGCTAGAATAGGAGGAGACGACCCGCGGTCAGAAAAGTGAGGTCAGGTCAGCCATATTGGGATTGGCAAGAAGCTCGCCAGCCGCTCCTTAATTATTAATCTGGCCATGACTTATGTCACCCAAAAGGTGATTAATTCATACATTCTGCAGACAATGAAATATATTGTCACTAAACAGTTTGGGTGAACACTACCACTATCTTCAGTGGTCAGGACAGAGTGAAGAAATAACATATTATACAGTAAAGCAGTTCCTTTTTATGCAGTTATCAAAGTATGTCATGTGTATGTCTATGCGTGTGTGTGCTTGTGTATGTGTGTGTACAATCTGGGTGTGGTAAAATATGTTTACGTGTGAGGGAGGGTCACCAAACAAATTAATAAACGGCTGTGTTTGTGTGTTACTTAGGGAGGGACCGATTTATCAATTAGGAAGTTCATTAAGGGATTACGTTTGTGAGACCCATCACCAACCCATCACTAAGGTTGAAAATGTCATGGTTTTGAATATACAACAATAATTCAGTTATTTTTCTTTTTCCGACTTCATGACATATACAGTATAAGAGTTGGCATCCTTCTCAGTGTAACTGTAATTGGCATTACATGCATCATTAAATATTGCATTATTCATTTTGCCTCCCTAGTTAGGATGATCGGTTACTTGGTCATGCCTATTATTCCAAGGAAATGCATACCATTGGATTCTGTTCCAATTTTAAGTGTGTCAAGCAAGTGTATTAGAAATATTAAAAATAATGTTTCTCTTTAGGTAATCAATGACTCTGTTCTGAAAAGTAGGATATTATCTGATTCTGTTAATATAGAGCCAGAGGAATACATGTATATTCCAAGTTAGTCTCACCTCTCAAAGTGTACAAATAAGATAGTTTTAAATATAGCAGGATTTGATATATATGTTAATGAAGTCCTTGTATTGTGAACCATACATTGTTGCCCTAAACTCAGACATGACTGATAAACATATTCTTTCCTTGGTAAAACTTAAAGACAGAGTAAACTTGGTGTATCCATCTGATGATGTAATTGATATATGTATTACATCAGAAAAACTGTTTAGGGAAAGAGGGTCCAGCACCACTTTGGAGAGGGTAGATTGTAGCAAAATAATAATATCAGTGTTACATATATATACATATATACATATTACAAATACATATTTTCTACTTTAGCTGGCCACATGTACGACTGATAATCACTTGAATTAGTTAATTAAGGCAGTTGCTGAATCATATTTGCAGGTGAAATATGTATATAAGGCCAAACAAATTACTAAGAAGTTGGCATCCAAAGTGAAAGTAAAGAGTTGACAAATATATACAAAACTTATACATTTCAGTGGCCAATTTGGTATAGAGTGATAGGTCAGTAATTTATAAATTTCTCTTTATATTATTGAAAGATGTGTGAATTGTATGTTATTAATTAAAGAATACGAAATACATGTCATACCGTAATTAAAAATGAATAAACATCGTGAAGAATATGGGTAAACTGTATGGGTACTATGAGTGGTCAGCCTTTCTTGCCAATACTAGGCGTTGGCTTCTGAGGACCTGACTGGCTTCACTCCACTGAGACCCAAATGAACGCGCGGGCCGCCTCCTCCTATTCTAGCTCCATGGTGTACCCCTTTGAGAGAGAGAGAGAGAGACAGAGAGAGAGAGAGAGAGAGAAACACTGGCTAACGATGAAACCAACAACATCGATTTCACACACACACACACACACAAATAGCAACTCCTCATTCAGTGTTTGCGTGTCGTCGACTGAAATAATTTGCCTCGTTATCATTTAGTCTCGGGTCGACGCTGGACAATCAAGACACGAAGGAAAAAGAAAAAAAAAAAATATTACACTAGAATGACAGAGTGGCAACAGCAGCAGGTAAACAGACAACGTGCTAGATGTCGCCAGCCAGCTCAACCAACCTTAGCAACAGCGAGCGAGCGAGAGAGAGAGGGAGAGCAAGAGAGAGAGGAGCTTTACACATTTTATACCCCGCATCTCTCCTTCCTCTTTACCTTTCCTCCCCTCAACCTTCCCATTCTATATAGTCCCTTCTCTGTCCTTCACTCGGTTCTCTTTGAGCTTGCATTCATTCTTTCTTGCCTTCTCCATCTTCCTGTCACTCCTACTCTCCCTCTCTCCTCCTCCTCCTCCTCCTCCTCGTCGTCTCTCTGTAGTTCTCATCCCTTTGACTTCCTGCGTTTTTTCCGTCTCCGTTTTACTAACTCTGTGTAGTTCGCCTCCGTCCCTTTATCCTCCTCCTCCTCCTCCTCCCTTTTACTATACTGTAATGTGTTTCCTACTATTTTATCTTCTCTTCTCTTTCTCCTAGTTTTATTGTTGATCCTCTAATTTCCTTCCTCGGTCTTCCTGTTTACGATATTCAATTTATTATATTTCACTGTTTACGTTATCCTAATTACTACCATTTTTTTAGTATCCCTGTAATTCACTTTCAGTTTTCATTCCTCTCCTTCTGTCGTTCACATAATATACACAAAACTTCCTTCCACTTCCCAACATTAGGATACAGACAATGTTGACAGAAACAGTGAAAGAGAGAAGTTACGGAATTAATCAAAACATGTGTTATTTGATTAAAGGGGGAGAATCTCTTGTTGGTAAATTGGAATGCTACTAATTCCTCCTAACTATACCAGAAAACAGACTACCCCAATGGTACTCTAATAGGGGATCTGTTTCGTGGTATAGTTTGGAGGAATAGGGGACCTTCCAATGCACCATCAACACAATCTCCCCCTAAAGGCAGCTTACCGTCCCTCCTGCTCCTGGGTAGTGATGTGGGTAAGACTTCAAGGGTTTTGGCGCCCCTTCGGCCCCAGCCACTTTCTTTCAGTTCTTCAACTATCCTTCTTCCATCTATTTCCTTCCTGCTTGCTGTTTCATCTCTGTCTCACCTCCTTCTTCTGGCGCAATTTATTCTCGCTGTTTCGGCGTATAATATCAATAAATCACTCTTGCTACTCCCTCCATCTTTCTTCTCTGTCTTTAGTTAGTTTGTGTTGTCGTTGGTGAATAACTGTGGGCTACTGATTCCTTTACAGACCACAAATAATAATAATACTTGCCCCTAGAAGCCAAATATTTGACCTTATATAAACACTGAAGGGGACAACAAGCACCGAGTTCCCTGTGAGTGAGATTGACTGACACGAGATCATCGAGATGCCCACCCACATACACATACATACAAACAAACAAACAGGTGTACCGAACCGGAGCGAACCCTTGAAGCCAAACAAACGACACCTCAAATTTTGTGTAGCTGATGACAAGTTATTTGGAAACGAGAGGCAGGTTTCTGAAATCCACAATGACACCTAAATACCTACGCTTTTGTTATGGTTAATAATTATTTTCCACGGATGTGTACTGTTTGTAATATTATAAAACGTTGATTACAATAGATTCTGGCAAGCTGCTGTCCTGGTCAAGCTCTGCCAGACGTATGAGAGAATGTTCTGGTCAAGTTCTGCCAGACGTATGAGAGAATGTTCTGGTCAAGCTCTGCCAGACGTATGATAGACTTGTTAGACTATACTAATAATTGCATATGCATATTTCGCCTCACTGTATAATGTTGCTTGGTATAAAGTGTCAAACATAGATCATGTAGAAATAATGTGAAACACTGATTTGGTTGGCCGATGTGAAAAAAATAATTATGTAGATCATTAAAGCGAGTCTAAGTGGAAGCGTGAATGACATCGTTGCCAAGTATGGGAACATAACAACAACAGACAGAGTGAACCGGAGAATGTCTAAAGAAAATAAGGTCTGGGGAAATTAATGTCTAGAGAAAATAATGTCTAGATAAAATAATGTCTGGAGAAAATAATGTCTGGAGAAAATAATGTCTAGAGAAAATAATGTGCCCTACAGCGATAGTAATGATGATGATGAATTGATGATGACAATGATAGTGATGATGATGATGATAGTGATCAAATAACTACGAAAACGACTCTATTCTTGCATGTTAATATTCACATTCTACCCTTATCCCTATCCCCACACCTACCCCCACCCCCATGCATACCCTCCACTATCTCCCTCACACTCTCCACCACCCCTCCTCACCATCTTCCTCCACCGTGCAGTTTGATGGTGGTGGAAATGTCGCCTCCACCACCACTACCACCACCACCAGACTCCTTCACTGTTATTGGCAGTTTTATCAATATCACTCACCAGCAAACGAACGGCAAAGCGGAACTGATAAAATAAAAGAACGAGTGGGCGAACGAATTAATAAACGAGTGACTGAATGAATTGGCAAACAAGCGAACGACTGTACCCTCCATCCTTGCTGCCAGCCTAGTTATTATAGTACAGGGATGATATTAGCTAAGGAACTCATATGTTGTGAACGAATTGAAACAGTACGGATATATTTTGTGTGTGTGTGTGTGCCTTTATGTATTTTTTTTTTTTTTTTTTTTTTTTTGTGTGTGTGTGTGTGTGTGTGTGTGTGTGTGTGTGTGTGTGTGTGTCCATCTCTGTGATTGACTGACACCTTTAGACACACCTCACACACACACACACACACACACACTCCCTACAGCACTAGTATGTGGGTCGGGGTGCTGACCTCTCTCTCCTCTCTCCTCTCTCCTCTTTCCTCTCTCTTCTTTCCTCTCTCCCCTTTCTTCTCTCCTCTCTCCTCTTTCCTCTTTCCTCTCTCCCCTTTCCTATTTCCTCTCTCCTCTTTCCTCTTTCCCTTCCTTCCAACGTGACTTCATTCGGTTTATTTATTCATTTTCTTTTTTCCTCCTTCCTGCAGTCCTTGTTTTCTGTCTCACCTTCACCCCGTCTGTCTGCTTGTCTGTCTTAATTTTCTTACCTCTTTCCTGTCCTGTCCTGTCTGTCATCGTGTCTCATTTCTTTCTTTCTATGCGTTTTTCCTTCCTCCTTTCATGTCAGTCATTGCCCTCCTTTCTCCACAGACCAAACAAGCCAACCAGCTACCCATCTCACCCCATAACTAACCAACCCTTCAATCACCTAACCACACCACCATCAAACAAACAAACAAACAAATAAACTAACCAATCATCCATCCCACTCCATCCAATCAATAAAATAACCCACACCAAACAAACAAACAAATTAACCAATCATCCATCCCACTCCATCCAATCAATAAAATAACCCACACCAAACAAACAAATAAATTAACCAATCATCCATCCCACTCCATCCAATCCAATAATTAACCCACAACTTTTTCTCTTTTGCTCACCACAGACCAAGAAGCATCCCGTGAACCACATCAAGCGGCCAATGAACGCCTTCATGGTGTGGTCGCAGCTGGAGCGTCGTAAGATTGTCCAGCGTCACCCAGACATGCACAACGCCGAGATCTCCAAGAGGCTGGGCAAGAGGTGGAAGACCCTGTCCACCGTGGAGCGCCAACCTTATATTGAAGAGGCTGAGAGACTGAGGCTTCTCCACATGCAAGAGTATCCTGACTACAAGGTGAGGATAGTGAAGATAGTGAAGATTTGTGGGGTTAGTGTTATTGTGAGTCTGCCAGATTTCTGTAGTAACTTTAGTGTTTGATATGTTTTATGTAATTGTGGTAAGTTTGGAAGAGCGTTCACTTGATGTCATGATGTTTCCCCAACATGTATTCGTATCATCTCTTGGACAGCTTCCAGGTCTAATGTGAAAAAAAAAGGTTTTATCTGCAACTTCCTGGACGAACCAAGAGTCGTAAACCCTACATAAAAAAAATACGCCCAAGAGAAACTGCAAGCGTATCTTCTCTTTGAGTTGCTTACAGGAAAAGCCAAAAGGGAAGAGAGAAAAAAAATAGAGAGACCTCCCAGTGGCACAAGGCCTCGTAAACCTTATACGAAGAGGGAAGACTTTCCAGCAAACTTCCCCTCGGTTCCAGTCCTGACTTTGATACCTGGAAATGTGGTTTGTGGCAGAGTTTCCAGGAGATCTCATGAGCCTCACAGGTCATTAAATTCTCCAGCCTAATTTTTCTCTTGGTGCTTTGCCAGCCATCCAGTCATCCGAGGTCACGAGGTCACTCAAGCAGGGTTGCAAATTCACTCAAGCAGGGTTGCAAAGTCACTCATGCCGAGTCACGAGGTCACTCTAGCCAGGGAAATACACATCCCAGTTTCTAAAGCTCTTTGGTAGACGACTGAAAACACACAGAATTCCGTCAGAAGGCAAGATACAGTCAGACATTCTTAGTTAGTGGTGGTAATGAAACAAGAAGAGTGTTACTGCTTCCTCTCGCTGCTTCTCCCAAATACATAAACAAAATAATTATGAGGAATTAAAATGGCACCTCTTCATATAAACAGACAACTATATAATAATTAGTTTATTGTATCTAGATAGACCTTCTCACAACACCAAGATCGAGACAGTAGTTCTCTCTGTGTTCATTATGCCTCCAGAAAATATGTCGGTCTGGAACGCACAATTTCCAGACACTTTAAGCACTGCGGTTCCAGCACGTAATTTCCAGTCGATCTCGAGATAAAATGTGGAATGAGGGAATGAAGGGGTGGTGGGATGGCATTACCGGATGACTCGCCAATTCCTGCGTTCTTGGTTCGGTTCCAGCTGATCCCTGGATTCGAGGCTTCAAGGTCGGAGTTTCACGACGTAGTTTAGGTTTTACGAGGAGGGGCAGCGGGAGGGATGACGAGTTGGGGGTGGTGGGGGACAATGAGAGGCAGAAACGACCTAGTGATGGATATGTGAGAGAGAGAGAGAGAGAGAGAGAGAGAGAGAGAGAGAGAGAGAGAGAGAGAGAGAGAGAGAGAGAGAGAGAGAGAGAGAGAGAGAGAGAGAGAGAGAGAGAGAGAGACTTTACAATAGATAACTTTGCTTTAACTTCATATCACCATGACTAATCACACTACGAGACTTACCTACCATATTGTCTACCCAATCAACCAACCTCCTCAAACTCTACTTACCCAGCTAATTCCCCTCACACTCTACCTAACCAACCTACCACATTCTATACCTAATCTATAGACCTACCGAACTGCCCACTCAACTAACCTACCTCACTCTCTCCATAACCTACGTCACTCTGTACCCAACTCACCTCACTCACTCCCTAACCTACCTCACATACTCCTTACCTTCCTAACCTACCTCACTGTCTACCTAATCTACCTCACCTACCTCACTCACTCCCTACCTAACCTATCTCACTGTATACCTAACCTACCTCATTAACTCCCTACCTACCTAACCTACTTCACTGTTCTACCTACCTTCCTAACCTACCTCACTGTCTACCCAAGTTACCTCGCCCTGTGCACCCTGACCTACCTCACTGCTTACACCTTGACGCCTGCCAGGACGGAGTTGGCTAGCGTGACCTGGCCTCGTATGCCTTTGGTAAATGACCCTCACCTGCCCTACCTCCCTCTTTCTCTCTCACTCACTCCCTTCCTTTCCTTATTTTCTCTCTCTTTCTCTCACTCACTCCTCCCTTTCCTTATTTATCTTTCTCTATTTCTCTCCCTCTCCTAAATATGATTCTCTCTCCTTCCCTCCCTCCATTCATTCCTTTTCTTAATTTTACTCCCTCCATTATTTTTTCTCTCTCTCCATTCTTCTGTCTCACTCTTACACTTCACTTATCCTCCTCTTTCCCTCTCCTCTTCTACTTACATCCCAATTTCTCTCAGTCCTCGTTCGCTTTAGTCTCCTCCACTCCTCTTCCTCCTCCTTGCATCATCTTTTTTCCCCTTTACTACCTCCCACTTTCCTTTCTTTTTGTCTCAGCAGTATGTATTCCTTCTTTCCATCCCTCCCTAACTCACTCTCTCTAACCCCTCCTCCTCCTTTCAATCTCTCTCTCCTCCCCCCCCCCCCACCCCCCCCCCACCTCTTTCTCTCCTTCCCTCCTTCCTTCCTTCCCTCCATTTACGACCTCGGCAGCTGTCTCTTCCCCGTACCGTCTCTCGCGAATCACCTTCCACCTTCTTCCTCTGCCAAACCAATCTTTTCCACACGCATCCAATTCTCTCTCTCTCTCTCTCTCTCTCTCTCTCTCTCTCTCTCTCTCTCTCTCTCTCTCTCTCTCTTGCCTTTTTTAATCCATCTGTTTTCTTCTGTTTCTACATGCATACCAACGCCTGTTTTTTTTTCCATATTATTCTATATTAACTTTACTTTTGTCTTCACCTTTCTCTAATTTTCTCATCTCGATTTTTCTGTTCTTTTTCCTCATCTCTCCTCCTTACCCTGACTAATTATAATCAACCATCTCCTCCACCCTCATCTTTCCTCCCGTAGATACTTGTTTGACTAACCATCTCCTCACTTCCTTCCTTCTGCTACTACTAATCACTTTTACCTTTTATTGCTGGAGTGAGTCAGTGTGTTGGTAACTAATCATCACCTCGTGTCCTTTCTTCCCTTCAGTACCGACCCCGGAAGAAGGCCCGTCTGATGCCCTCCTGTGTGTCCTCCCGCATCTCCTCCCGTTCCCCGTCCCCCAGCGGCACTTCCCGTCGCAAACGCCGGCCCGCCGTCAAGCTGCTCTCCTCAACGCGTCTCCGCATCACCGTCACCGCCTCCCCCAAGTCCACGCCGCCTGCCACCAAACGCAGACGAGGTGGTAGTGGCACAGCGGCAGCAGGAGGGGATGGCAGGAGAAAAGCGGAGGGAGGCTCTAAATCTGGCGGCCGTGGCAGGAAGGGCGGCTCCAGAGGGCACAAGGGCAAGAGGGGCAGATCAAGCAACAAGAGTAACAACAACACCACCACTGTCAGTAGTAGTGTTGGTGGGGCATAACGGCTTGGGCTCTCTAGAGGTTGAGACCGTCGTTAAGAAGGGTCGCAGAGGCAGTGGCAGGGGCTCAAGAGGCTCCAGGGGCTCCGGTAGGGGTTCCAGGAGCAAGGGATACTCGCGACACCAAACCCCAGCAACTCCCACTACTCCTACCACTACCACCAGAGCCTTCTTCACCCCTCCTACGCCCCCTTCACCAACAACATGTCCTTCCCCGACTTCCCCCGACTCCTCCATCTTCTATCTGGACTCCGACTCAGACCCAGACTCGCCCATGCCCTCTTCTCTGCTGGGGGGATGCTCGGTGCTCGACACACCCACGCCCTCGCCAGAACCTGCTCGTCGCCGCCCACCACAGGACAACCTTGGCGACCTGTCCTACCTGGCTGACATCCTACAGGTACTGGTATTTAAAATTGGCATAAATTGTGTCTAAGGGAATAAGTGTATAATATTTAAGGGAAATAATATTTTATGATGCATTCAATTTACAGCAACTTATAGTTACATCTCGTCTCTGTTCACTTCCATTAATCTCAGCCTTCTCCTCCTTCTTCTCCTTCTCAGATGTCCCCAGAGTTCCCTGTAGATGACCTGGACTTGAGCCCTGAGTTGGATCTCGAGAACTGCCCTCCCCCCGGGGCCCTCCTCCTCCGGGTCGGGATCCCACTTTGAATTCTCCTGCACCCCAGATGTGGCTGATGCCCTTTGTGATGTTGGTCTCACGGTGTCAGATTGGCTCGATTCGTCTCTCAACAGTCTTATCTGCTCCTAAAATCCCTCCCAATCAAATGCCAGTGGGTCGGTCACTCTATGGGCTTGTCTCATTTACTCCTAAAGTTCCACTCACATAGTCAGGCAGTGAGTTGGTCTCCTCATCTACTCAAGTCCCCTTCAGTCAGTCAGTTAGTCAAGGGGTTCAGCCTCATCTGTCCCTAACGTCCCCATCAGTCATTCAGTCAGTTAGTGGGTTGGTTATTTGGTCGGCCTCATTTGGTCCTAAAGTCTGAATCAGTCAGTCAAATGGCTGGTTTTGACTGCAACTAAAGTCCCTGTAAGCCAGTCAGTCAGTCCACTACTCACTCCATCCCACCGACCGATCAAATACCAACTCTTCTTCTTGCCCAGGTTTCTTTGTCTTTCAAACAATTTTTGGGTGGAGGCGATGGGAGCAAACTCAAGTGGGTCTTTTTTCATGAGGCTTTAAGTGAGATTTTGACTTCATGTGATATTTTGGGGAATGAAGCATAATGTAGGAGAGAAATTTGTAGGTGACGACGTTTTCCACCTGTCGTTCCTTGGGAGGTTTTCCTGTGAGGGTTACTTGGGTGAAAAACCTGGTTTGTGAAGTGTGATTTTGTGGTGAGTCTTTGAAATGGTTTCCTGTGAGAAGCAAACTGGCTCAAGTGAGATTTCTGCCAGGTTACAAATTGTTGAGATATTTACTCAAGCTTCAACAGAGCCATCATTAATGTTGTAGGCAAAGTTTTCTTTAACATTATTAAGTCGAGTGAAAATATAATAATAGGATTGCAAGTTAGGATGTATTCATGCATTTAAGGCTCAGAAAGGCTTTGATGTGTTATTTGATATCCAGAAGCTCAGTGTGTTGTTGTACTGTACAGACGGCAAAAATAGGCAGTCTTGCTCAAAGGTACATTAAAAATCCTTAGTAACATAATCCCTACCCACTGTAAAGTTAAAATCCCGAGAGTCTCTACTTGTCAGTGTCAAGGCTCACCATCACTGGAGATCCTGCCTCAAATTCATGGGTAAAAACTCTCATGATTCGGTGTTGTCAAAGATGAAATAGTTTTAGGGATTCAGAGTGGTAGGTTGGGGACTTTTTCACTTGGAGAACACAGCATTGCTAATCCTACTTTCTCATAATAACCTCTAATGAAAATACGTTTCTGTTCTTTGGTATTTGTGTATGAAGTCCACAGAGTAACACGTTGATACTCCCAGGGTTCATAACTTTAGGAGAGGGACGACTGACAATGTTAGCTACTCAATGTGCAAAAGTCCACAACTCTAATTCAGCTGCCACTGTGTTGCCTGGTTTGGATAGGTAGCCAACATCGACCCTCAAGTGTGGGGTACATACAAACCTCAGACTCAAGTGGAAAGTATCGGGCTGAAGAGGATTTAAAGTTTGAAGCTTCTGGTCCAGGCAGCTTGGTAGTAGTTGGACAAGAGCGTAATGAAAGGATTGATTTTTCAGTTATACTAATTCCAGTGAACAAAGTTATAGCGATTGAAGTTGTAAGGCAATGTATACAATATATGGCTAGACTCTTGGTACGAAGACAAGATTTTGTTGGCAAACTGGAGGCTACTGATTCATCCACAATGAGCTCCAAGACAGACAACCCAAGCTACAACTAAGGTAAATAGTTTCTTAGTATAGTTGGAGAAATCAGAATAGTCTCCAGTTTGTCCATGATTATTATAATATTGTATACAGTTTACTTCCCCTTCCCACTGATGCCTCAATAATAGTCTTAAATGTTGTGGAAGCAATGGAGATGATACAACTTGAAACAACAACAACTTGCTAAGAGGATTTTGTCAGTGCCGTCTGAGTAGACAGGCCTCGTTGCCAATAACAATATCGTCATGGAGTTTAGAGTGTAGAAAAGACCTTGTAGAGAAATATTATTATTGTATATGTATATCCAGGTTCTCTCTCTTCTTAAATATATATATATCATATTCTACTATTGTAAGGCTTGGTTGGCTACTAGTGGTTGACGCTGGAGAAGATGATATTGTAGTGTTGTTTTCACGTGACAGTTTAGCAGTTAATCATAATGGAAATAATAATTGTGAGTTACCTTCACTCGTTTGTCAACTAGTGTACGCATGTATGTATGTATGTAACCTCAACCTCACGGTGAAGGAGCATATGAATAGTGGATAAAAGTAGCCAGTTTGTATCCATCTACATTTATCCCGGCTACTATTAGGGCTCAGTAATATTCAACAGTTGCCAGAATCAAGTAAGATTTTTGCGAGACTGTTTTGTCACCTAAAGTAAAACAATTCGTGCTGCGAAAATCTAAAGTTTAGAGGAAGTGAGAAGCTGGTGGCGTGCCTCTTGAACCCTGGACGCCACATCTTTGGAGTGTTTGTACCCTCAATATAACTTTGTATTTCTTGAGCAAACATCTGGGGGAAATATTTGTCTTTGTCTCACAGATCCTCTGGGTCAGATTATATCGTCTTAGTGTCCTGGAAGGGAACCGGACTGTGAGGATCAGTTATTGAAGAGAATGTGAGCAAAGTAATTTAGATAAAGTAGTTTTAAAGTAATAGCAGAGTGATGTTGAAACCACTACATAAGAATATCATTATCCAAAGGACATGTAGATGATTGTTGTTTATGAAGAAGATAATATAAGGAAATGGAAATGTTGTTAGAGAAACTACTGATATATTTCTAAAATTCTTGTTGTTTAGTACATGATAACTGTTGCTAATGATAAAAACAAAATAAGAAAAGACGTATAAGTTGCTGTTAATTATGGACAACTCATAAGAAATGTTGAAGAAGAAAACCATTTGAAAAACTTGTTATTGAAATTGTTTCTGAAAAAAATTAGAGATAAATTCCTAAAGGATTGTACATAATATATTGTTGCATTAGTAAAATATCTCTGATATCAAGGGAAAAACAAACTGATTTTGCCTTTAACTGTTTTATAATTACAATAGAGGCAACTTGTTATTTTATATTGAGAAAAGTCAATTGAACTTTGTGAAAACATCTATCTACAGTGTGTTATGTATTGAAGAGAAGCAACATACTGTATAGGAGAATTGTTGGTTATCACTTTATTCATTCATATTTTCCTAGAAGCTCAACACCTTATGACAAGAGTCCGCTTGGTGTCTGATTTCTTGTGAGTGTGTGTGTGTGTATGTGTGGGTGTGTGCGTCTGTGTGTGTATATATATGCACGCCACACTCACACATACCACCGAATGTACTGTATAAGATTGGTGTGTATTACTAATATTAATGGAAATAATAGAGGACTGGCAACAAAGGCCCGTGTACTGAGACGACACTTAGTTAATACTTGACAACAAAACTATAGCCTACTCACTACTTACTGCCCTCACCCCTCAACCCAACCCAACCCAACCCAACCCACACTTGACGAACCCCAAAACCCATAGCCCCACCCCAACACACTTTACTTCTTACACACTTTACTTCCAAACCTCACAATCAAACCGACACCTAATCCTCACACACTTTCTCACACCTAATCCTCACACACTTTACCACACCTAATTCTCACACACTTTTCCACATTCTCCTACTTACACACTTTACTTCCAAACCTCACAATCAAACCGACACCTAATTCTCACACACTTTTCCACACCCATATCCCATACTCGACCACACACACACACACCCTTATCCTTACCCCACCATCCAAACCCCACACCCCCAACTCACACCTGATAACCCTGGGCTAAGGTTTGTATTGGAGGACAGTGGTAGATTGTCCAAGACTGTGGAGGCCATGCTACTCCCATACAGTTATCTATATCTTTATCTCCTTTATTTGATAGTAGCGAGTGTGTGTGTGTGTTTGTTTGTAAAGCTGCGGGCGACAGGGGACTTCGGCCACACACTAACACGGTCCAATACTCAAACTAAAATGGACTGGAATTAAAACTATACATGGTAGTAGATCTCCAGTATGTCTATGCTTGAAGGAATGTATTATGTGTTCGTAATGGATATGCATAATCTCGTGTGTAATTTGAAATAAAGTTGTACAGTTATTAAGAAACAGTGAAGAGACCTACTAAGTGTACTACATTGTGCTGTGTATATTAAGAGACTTAGTACAGTGAAGAGACCAGAGTGTACTACATTGTGCTGTGTATATTAATAGTAGAACAAAGCCGACCTCCCCTGTGTGCTCGCTGCTATGGTAGTGAGAAGAGTTGTACAATGAGGAACATTTTATTACTTTTATATTATATTATACTCTGGATCGCCGTGACGTGTAATGGTGTCAAAGTGTATTGTAGTCTTCGTTGTTAAGTAGTTGTCGGGCATGAAATTAATTATACCACTAGAGTATATTGTGACTTCAACTATTTATTACTATTATTACTATTATTATTATTATTATTATTATTTCGTGGATGAACAAAAAAAATAATGTAGACTTTTTCACTCATATCTTCTCCTTTCCACCAACATAATTTTCACATTCATATTTTCATTCTCCATCCCCCCACCCACCCATCCCCAACCAGTCTCACTCTAATTCACTCAATAATTATTCCTCATCTCCTCCATTTCACTCTCTTCCACAATCCACATTAATCATTATAATGTAATATTCACTGTTTACCTTATATGATAACCAAGTATAAAAAAAAAATATTTAGTGTATTTTTCAGGTTAGGGTTAGATGCCCAAACAAAGTATTGTGAAGAGAAAAGGTTACATTAAGGAGCGCAGGCATCGTTAACTCCAGCTCATGTTTTCGAGAACGAGTATTTGTCTTTGGAGATAGGAAAGGAGAATAATTGCAGTGCAGAGATTATCCTTATGAAATAATGAGTGTTCATGACCTACTTGGCCGCTTGCTCTTTCTTCACGAAAAAAAAAAAAAAATATCATGCTCTGTGATAAGAGTGTGTGTGATTCTGGTACATTTCGCTCAGCTGATATTGAAAGTAAAAGAGACGTAAGGTTAGATGTTAATTTTCCTGTCAGGGTAATTGAAATGAAAATGAACATAGGGGCCTATTCAAAGAAAAAAGCAGATAATTACGATAACGCTACAGTGATAACCAGAAAATCCAGTAAAAGAAAACATTTATGTGTGAAATGGTGTTAATCACAGATATATAATCAAATATACTATTGTGCAAGATCACTCAAGAGGCATCATCAGTCAAGAAGTTGATGTGATGCAAAACTTGTTAACTTTTTGGTGCAAATACAATAATACCATGCAGTTGGTCAATTGTGTAAAACTGTAACGACGGAAACAAAACTAGCGATACACTTTGGGAGGACTGTGCATTATGAAGGAGAATTGAAAATACTGTGACGAATACAGTTGCTGAAACTTGCTGTGTTGAAACCAGATTGTCAAAGTAACATTATAATCGTCTTTAGTGAGTCAAACAGAAAGATAACCTAAGGAAACAGATTTCGTTTTTATGGCAGTGAAGATTATCTATATAAACACGCAGCAAAGACAGTGAATTACGTGAATTCAGCAGGTGAATATGAAATGAGAAACTGCAGTTGCTGTACTGTAGTAAAGAAAAATGTTTGATGCTGCATAATATGAAAGCATATGGACAGACATCTTATTCTTGCAAATAAACCAAGTTTTTTATAAACAAGAATTCCAGTTAAATAGATAGTGATAATGCTATTTATATAACTTTTCTAACATTACAGTGTCGCTGAAAAATAAGTTTCACAATAGATAGAGATACATTATATATTTTATCTTTTATAATGGATTATAAAAAGTGACACGTATATTTTTCCCTTTTTTATCAAGCGGGATTTTGAGGAAAGAAAAAGTGTCACAAAAAAAGCTCCTGGAAGTTGATTGCAAATACGTCGTGACCCCAACTATCATAACCCTCTCGTTGTGAGACCCCTCCCTGGCCCCCCCCGCCCACCAGCCTCTCCAAGAGAACCACCCTTGAATTAAATGTGGTGGGGGTGTGATAGGGGCCGGGGGGAGGGAAGAAGCCGGAGCCTGGATCAAGTCAAGTTATGTCCCGTGCCACAACCAAATATATGAGAAAATTCAGAGCATAACAAAACAAAGTGTCATTATTGTCCATCAAAATAGTTTTACCCCAAAATAATTTACCGTTTAGCATAAAGTTCCATATAGAAGAATATTAAACGAGCTTGACAATGACAGTGATCGAGACATTCATTGCTTCATTTCATCCCTGTTTGCAAAGCCATTGTTGTGGTCACCGTCATTACCAAGACCGGCAAGTTTCTTCCCTATGGTCCAAAATCTAACCAGACCTTTGGTGATACAGAACATAACAAGTCCTCAAATGTACAGACGTAGGAGTAAAATGGCATTAACTGTGATGTTTTATACCTTCCCCTCACTCCCCCTCCCCCCAGTGCTTAGTGGATTATGCTCTGAATAATCTCATATACCTACAGTTTTCATCTCAGGTATATATTTTTCACATGCAAGGGGGACAACTGGTGACACTCCTCCCTCCGCGTGCCCTCCTTCTTCCTATACCTTGTTGTGCCCGAGCAAGTGTTTCTTTATATAATATAGAAAGGGTGACGTGGTAGCCATTATTCATTTTTTTTTTATCACGGATTTCGTTTCTAGCCTCACTCAGTGCAGTACATAATTATATACATGTACAAAAATAAATAAACAGAGAGGATCAGTACACATTGCAGTCACGGCAGTTTCAAGATACGGGGCCTAATGTGCTACCAGAAAGCTCTAAGAAATTAGGAAAACATCTTTGAATTGGAAAATGATCAACATATTAAGTGAAGTATATAGAGACTGTGTTCCAGAAATGTATTATCTAACGCATTTGATAAAGAGTAAATGTTACAGTGCTGTCTAGAATATATTGTTCAGTGTCAGTTCTGAAAAGCAGTATGGTATTTTTCTTTGAAACTATTGAATATTTTCACAATGGTGCTCAACACATCAACATGCACATAAAAATCAACATCTAACTTACTGCAAATCAAACAAGATGAAACTGAAATTGCAAACAGCTATTAACAGCTGTTAAATGTGCAAATTTCAGTAATGTTTATGGCAGTTGTGACCATATATATTCTTTGCATGACAACATGCATAGTTTTGTATAGTGAAAGACAAAAGTGTGATTCTGGTTTTGTCTGGCGTTATCAATTAGAAACTTGTTGTCATGATTATTTCTTGACTCATTGAAACGTTTGTTCGCCTTGCACGAGATGCTTTCATCAATTTTCAGAGCCATACTTTTGTTTTTCATTGAACTCTTGGTCGTGTGGCTGCCCTGAAGCTGTCCACACATTTAACAATAGGGACGAAGATAGTTTGTTGTGGGTAGTTTTGAATGTCTCTCGCCCTTACAATCTTCCGCTCATAATCCTGCCTTTAAAAAAATATCATATAGAAAATACAATTGATATTTGTGAATGGGATTGTATACATTATAATGATATTGTATGAAAGATATTTGATAATTATATATTACAAAATATGAACAGGAAATGTGTTGGTGTAAGTATTTATCGAAGTATAATAATAATTTAAAGTGCTGCAATATAAGATAATCGGACTGAAAAACGAAAATTGATCAATGTAATGCAAGCAATATCAATGACAGAAAAATTGCTATCACACAAAATAAGAATGAAAATCCATCTGAAAAACAATGTCATTTGTGGAATTAAGAAGTTGAACATGAACCGTTTACAAGAACATTGAAAATAGTTCCCTTTATGGCGAGCAATTGGTCTCACTCGACCTCATGAGCTGAGCTGAAGATTCCTGAAGAGAAAAGAATGGACAACAGGGCAGCTGGTCCGCCCCTACTTAAGTGTTGTGAGCAAAAAATATAAAAATACATAAAAAAGGAGAAGTGATAAGGACACATCCACAATACTGTAAGTGCATGTGAGTTTTTATAATGTGTACGTACTTTTGGGAACAAGTGGGATTATTCACATGGGGAAATAATTGGATGTTGTGTACTTCGTGTTAGATTATGATGATGAGGGAAGATATATATATTCACAATGGATCACGTTAGGATTCTGGGTTGCAGTTTTGTGTATTGTAGAAAGTTTTGACAAGCAGTCTTTGAAGATGGTTTTGCATCCCAATCCATTCATGTATGTTAGATTCGTGGTGGTGTATTTTTTTTTTTTTTTTTTCAAGGATGTAGATCTTGTATGATGGGAATCTTTATGTCAGGACGAGATTTTTAAGAAAAGTGGCGTTGGATCTTTGTTAGAGAAGACATTACCTATTATCATTATCAAAGAGTTTATCGGCGTTACTTAAAAGAATATTATATTAAACACTGCACGAGCTTCAGAATTACACCCAAAGTTGATTCAGATTATATTAGAATTTATTGGAGATATAATTTAAATGTTTCTGGTGCAAGTGAATTTTGAGTATATTCGCTTGTAGTCTGAGTACATTTATTACACACTAATGAAT
>JAWZYT010007313.1:0-12500 GCA_034508575.1 Petrolisthes manimaculis | reverse complement strand
TTTTCATCCTTTTACTAGCCGCTCACGCACTTGTAGAAGCTTAATGAATAATAAATAACACTGTAGTGGCAATGATGGTCAGATGAAGGAAGGGATGGATGGATGGATGGATTGCTATTATAGAGAAGGAGTGATTGTTGGCCCATCACCGCTGTCCTGATATGCATAATTATACAACATATCTATCTATCTATCTATCTATCTTGTACCGATATATTTTGATTCTTGCAACATCACACAATTTAAATATCGTATCCCAACACCACACACCCACAATCACATATCGAGGTTTCATTCTGGTTTTACACACACACACACACACACACACACACACACAAATTTAAAACCTTGTAGTATTACTTTTTGAACTTCCACGTTTTGTTTATATAATATTTTCCCACTACCGCACATTATTACCACTAAATACTCGTTTCTTATCACCCAGGCTTCATTATAACACTTTTCACAAATTACAATCGTTATTTTCAAACAATTCCCTCACATTTTTAACACGTGACCCTAATTTTTATAACTCATGTATAATACCTTCCATAATTTGCAAAAAACAAAAAATGTCAAAACTTTCGTAGTTATCAGACATATTTCAAAACCTTTCAGATTTTTTCAAACACATTTTATAATTTCCAAACACTTTTCACTATACTCAAGCGCTCTCTACGAACAATATTAATTATTTTCAAGCATTTTTCAAACAGTTTTCAAAAGGACAGCGGACGAGGCAATAATTATACATAAGAGTTGAAAAGTCATACTGTAGAGATGACCATGTGTTAATCCCGTATAATTGTATAAGCATAAAATAATAATAATCTATGGATAAATAATATTACTAATACTAAAAACAAAAAACAAAAATATTAATGTGCAGTATAATATTAATAAAAAGCCCCACTAATCCCTAGAAGCAGTGTGTGTGAGAAAGAGAGAGAATGAGTGAGAGGGAAAGAGAGCGAGCGAGCGAGGGGGAGAGAGAGAGAGAGTGAGTTAGCATGTAGTCGTGTCGGTGTTGTCAAAGTTTTTTCTAACACAAGTATTGTACATGTCTGTGACCTGAGGGGCTGTGGACTAGTGTAGGAAGAATGACAGGCTGGGGATGGCACACGGAGGAGGCTACATGGTGGGGGTGGTGGTGGAGGAGGCTGCATGGTGGGGGTGGGGGTGGAGGAGGCTGCATGGTGGGGGTGGTGATGGTGGTTGTGGTGGCGGTGGTTGTGGTTTGGTTGGAGGATAGTAGATAGAGAAGAAGGAAGAGGCAAGAGGAAGGGAGAAGGAGGAGGAAAGTAGATAGGGTATGGGGGAAGGGAAGGAGGAGGAGAATAGAGGATGGAAGATGGAGAAAAGAGGATGGTAGATAGAGAAGGAGGAGGAGAAAAGAGGATGGGGGAGGAGGGGGGGAAAGATGGGAGATGGAGGAGGATAGAGGATGGTATGGATGAGATAGAAAGTGTTGGGGCCACTACTACCATCACCATCACTACCCCCACCACCACTACTACCACTACTACCACCAGCCAGCCACACCCTGTCTTTAGCCTGTCCACAGTTAGCGCTTGTTGTCCACAGTCTGGTCCCATATTCCCAGTCACCACTTGAGGGCTCTCGCTTCACCACCAAGCTTAAGAAAAAACAAAAAAAAGAGAGAGAAAAAGGGCTTGGTCGTCGGCATCTTAGCGACTTTTTTATGCAAATTTCACGGGAGACAATGGTTTGGAAGGAGACCATATTTAAAGGGATAGTGGAAACTTTGGTAGTGATACGCGCCTCGTCTCACCTTCTCTTCTCCATTCTTTTAAATAATATCTTCTGGCTTGAAAACATGAATTATTATTATTATTATTATTATTTTCGTTTTTATTCTGCCTTGTTTATTCGTTGCAGAATGTGTTACTGATCTCGTTCGTGTGTTGGTTTAGTATGACATTAATTCATTCTATGTTGTTATTGTATACAAGTAGTGTTATAAGTTCACTCGTATTCTTTCATTTAACCTGTAGCAGTTTAGTTTTAACGTTGATATTTCGTTTTATGTTCGTTCGTTTGTTCGTTCGTTTAGTCGTTCGCTAATCTATCTTATTGTTATTATTATTATTATTATTATTATTATTATGTTAGTTTTAGTTTTATATTTTGTTTTCTTGTAGTGTATATAATTATGTATGGACTGTATTCATTTTCTTCTGTAAAGTTTAATTACTGTATATACAATAACCCATTATTATTTTCACTTCATTAGTTTGCGTGTCTTATTTTATTTACTGTTGACTTCGTTCGCGGGAAATCTGAAAAGCGGATGAATGAAAAAAAAAAAAGGAAAAAAATCCACATACGTTACAAAATGAAAAATTCCCTATACGTTATAAAATGAAAAATCCCCATAAGTTACTAAATGAAAAATTCCCCATACGTTACAAAATGAAAAATTCCCCATACGTTACAAAATGAAAAATTCCCCATACGTTACAAAATGAAAAATTCCCTATACGTTACAAAAAAGACCCCTATGTGAAGATGTCGGTCGGCCCTCTGGTGGCGACGATATGAGGCGGGACGAAACTTAATAACAGATTTTGCTTCTGTGTGGGAAAGTCATGGAGGGAAAAACACGAACCAATCAATGTTGAATAGAACCAGATTTGTTTTTGTTTTTTTAGAGAGAATTATATAGAGAACAGAACCAACATTATTATTATATTATACAGCAAATGAACCAGAATTGTATAGAGGATTTGATAGAGAACTGATACTATTATTATTATATACAGCAAATGAAAACAAAGATGGACATAGAGTAACAGTGAGTAATAATAGAAAAGGAAACAGATTAAGAGATTAATTATATTATTGCTTTAGATTAGGAACGAAAGATAGATAGAGAGAGAAAGAGAGAGAGAGCATGTAAAGAAACGAAGAATGAAATACGAAGAAAATAAATATATATATTATCAATTTTAGTCTTTGGATTCTACAGC
Source organism: Petrolisthes manimaculis (assembly GCA_034508575.1). Taxonomy (NCBI): domain Eukaryota; kingdom Metazoa; phylum Arthropoda; class Malacostraca; order Decapoda; family Porcellanidae; genus Petrolisthes; species Petrolisthes manimaculis. The sequence continues at coordinate 9,510 of JAWZYT010007313.1, read as the reverse complement.
AAATGGCCGTGTGTTATAGAGAAAAAAACAATGGCTACAAAAAACGTACAAATTTTTCGACATACATATAGTTAAGTAAAAAATGTTAACTAATACAATTATTATTTTTTTAAGGTGGGATTTTCTAGTTAGTGAATTGAAGGGCAACTGATTCCTCCAAACTTTACCACGAAACAGATTTCTTATTTGCAACACTGTGAGGTCGTTCTGTTTATTGATATAGTTTGGAGAAATTAATCAAAACCCTTACAATTCACCCACAAAAAAATATCCCCTTAAATAATAATAATAATAATAATAATAATAATATCTTTTTCGGTACCCACGACACGTCCACTAAACTTGATATATAATTAACTATGTAAATTAGATAAACTGAGATACTCGGAGGAAGACAAAAAGTTTTACCGTTGTCGAATGAATTATCTATAACAAAAAAAAATATTAAATTATAAATATATATATATATATATACTCTACATACATTTATATATTATCTATCTATCTATCTATTTACATTTATGGCTTCGTCTACGAGGTGTTTGACTGCCCATATTAGAAGCAAAAAGTCCCAGAGCCGAATTCTAGACGACCTCTGAAGAAAAAAATAAAAATAAAAAAATTACCGTATATATTAAAAAAAATAATAATAATAATCCCAGAAAATATAAATAGGACCGAGAGAAAAATATTTAATTAAGCCAGTCAGTCAGTTTTGAGAGGCGACGAACGTATATTATTATGATTCCGTTAGTTCGTATTGTGATTTATAATAACAGTAATAATAATAGTAGTAATAATAATAATAATAATAAATACATTCTTAATACATTACAATAGGACTACACTGTTGTTATTTATGAAGAAAGGGTTTGACTGAATTCGGACCTCAGCTATGCTAAGATTGAATTAATTAAGTGTCAGTATTTCTAGTGTGTGTGTAAAATTAAAGGATACTTATACTGTAGTAGGGATTTCATTACATAGAATATATTTTATGGTAGACGACTCAATATCTATAGGCTGTGTGTATGGAAATATTTTCTATATAATATGATATATGTAATTTCCTCTAAACATTTTTCACTATATATACTTTGTACTACGATATATTATACATAAAAGCACAAACTAGGGCACAGTGGCTGACTACACACATTTACAATATACATGACTATATACATACATACATGCATAATACATACAGTAAATATATACATAATATACATATAGCCTACATATAAACATTCACATAAACACTATAATTCTTTCATATCCACATATACACATAACAGAGATATTTACACACGTTACATTAAACATAATTGTTATTCCCACAAATACATATATATACAAACATTTACATGCAAGAACACCAACCCCTATTTAAATATATACAAATAGAGAGACACAATAACGTCACATGTATACAGAAAAATACACAGTCACACAGGGAAGAAGGAAATACAATACAGAGAGAGAGAGAGAGAGAGAGAGAGGAGAGAGAGAGAGAGAGAGAGAGAGAGAGAGAGAGAGAGGAGAGAGAGAGAGAGAGAGAGAGAGAGAGAGAGAGAGAGAGAGAGAGAGAGAGAGAGAGAGAGAGAGAGGAGAGATATCAAGAGCATAACAAACCAGGAAAAGAGAATGAAAGAGAGAGGTAATCAAGTGAAAGACAAGATGCTTAGTAAGGAGAAGGGTACAAGGAATAAATATCAGGAGATTGAAGACGAGAATAATGATGAGGAGAGAGAGAGAGAGAGAGAGAGAGAGAGAGATGAGAGAGAGAGAGAGTGAGGTCCATCATACAGAGAGAGAGAGAGAGAGTGAGGTCCATCATACAGAGAGAGAGAGAGAGAGAGAGAGAGACTGACACTGTACCACTAACAAGACGTGAGACGAGGGTATAAGCTGCGAGACACGTTTGTGTTAAGGTGTGACAAGACCAAACCCATCCCCACTGACACTAACACTACTATTACTACCACTACTACTACTACTACTACTACTACTAACACTACTACTACTACTACTACCACTGAATAATCGCTCGGAACTACACACACACACACACCCCCCCCCCCCAAGAGACCACATACACATCATTCAGTAACAGAAAATACACACATATAATAAAGGAGATCACATACACACACCAATCAGTAACATAAAAACACACACACACACACACACACACACACACACAAGGAGATTACACACACACACACTAGGAGATTACACACACACGCACACCAAAGAGACCACATACACACAACATTCAGTTACATAGAAAACACACACACACACACACACACACACACACGTCAACAACTCAACTCAGCCTCCTGCCCGACTGTAACCGATTCAGGGATAATAACAAGTGCGACCTGGAGCTATATGTGACTCACCAACTGACCGCTAGGGGGGCGTCACAACAGGGCTGGGGAAGGACATCTGGCGGCGCTTGTCAACTACATACTCCAAATTTATTCCTGATTCCAAATTGCAATTATGTTTTTTTTGTATAGAAGTACATTGAAAATAATACTGATCTAGTAATCGACACGATATGCGCTTTTCAATAAACTCAAAATCTGTTCTTGAATCCAAATCAATTATTATTTTTCGTGCATAAAAAATACTGATCTTACAACCAATGTGAAATGTGTTTTTGAAAAGAATTTGTCAAATTCTCTTTTTGAAAGTACTTCAACATCCATTCTAAAATCTCGAATTTTATTCTTGAATTCAATTTGAAATTCAATTTCTAATAGTGTCGAAATTGTTTCTATTGATATGCTGTAATCAACATATCACAAGATTACTTTTGATACATGACAATGTATTGATATAAATAGAAAGTGGACGTGAAAATTACTGAGGGCTAATCTAATGTCCTGTTAATTATAATTTATTTTGTGTCCATAAGTTGCTGAATTGAACACCGTACGTGTTGACAATCCCGCGCCCCAAGTTGTGTTTCTGAAAAGCGAGGTCAGCCAGGTCGCATTTTACTTTTAGTAGGGTCCTGTTGGGGTCACACTTGAAACTATGCTGTAGGTGACAAAAAATAAGGTGAAGAGTGACTATTTTACTTACTGTTTGGAATTATCATATGTTTTTCTTTCGTGTAGAATTAACAAAAGCATTTTTTTTCTTACCATAAATTACAGATTATTTTTGTTTTATAGATATTTACAGTTAATGGTAATATGCTTTGATATATTGTTACCATAAACTTCAGTGACAAAATATTTACCCAATAACTTCTTTTAATGAAAACACACTGCATAAAACATTTTACATATTTCACAACTTTTATGCAACTATTCTTTAGTTTGATTTTAAAGGGAAAACTCTGCTTCACCTACAATATTTTAGGAACACAACTTTTATTTTCCCACTTCCCTGCCTGTTGAACGATACAAATCCAAAATTCGTCCAGTCATGCAAAATAAAAATGTGTGTGTGACCCTGACTCGACCCTTGTGTTGAAACCATTGATTTTCAGTCCTACTCCTGTCCCACACCTTTATGTAGAATGGGTTTAGATAGATTCGTTGGTGTTTGTTCATCTGATGGTTCAGTACACTCACATATTAATATTATACAGAGGGGAGCAACAACAAAATTTACCCCCACCCTCCCTCACCCCCCAGAGTGAGTTGTTTACAAAATATGGTGGTAACATTTCTACTGTATCTCTTTTCATATACGTTTTACAAGAGAACAATTCTTACCATTGTATTTCTTTAAGGAAAATGCACGAGTAATAATAATCTGCTGTCGCTGCAAGTTGTGTGCCATATTGGGCAGGTTAACTTGTCGTGTGTTCTCAACTTGTAATGAATGCTATCAAACATAATTTATATAAGGCAAGTCATCGATAAACTTTAATAGGATTCCTTTGACGTTGTCGGTGAATTGTAAAGCTATGTATGATTCCTTCAAATTGTGTCACACAACGGCAGCTACAATGAGGAAGTCTGTTTTGTGGCATAGTCTGAAGGAAAATACATACTACAATTTATTGACATTATCACAGGGCCTTAAATACACTACAACATCTTTTGTAACCAACTTGTCATAATTATATACACTACGATTTTTCAGCCAAGGAATATTGATTAACTTTGACAGACTGACAGCTTCTCATCAGATGCATCAACACACTAACGAAGGATTGAACTAACTCTGAACCAACAAAGGTGTGGACGGAGACTAATGATGACTGTTTGTGATAGTGTTTGTGTTGTCCCTCTTGTGTACAGATTCCCACCCTCCCTCCAGGACCCAGGGGGGGGGGGGGAGGAGGGGAGGAAGGGAGAGCCGCTATTACAGTACTATGGGAGTTGCAGTTTCCTCTCTTAAATTAAATCTTGGACGACTGGAGTTTGTACTGTGGCATTTTATATCGTCTATGGTTAATATGAGCTCACATCTCTAACCATTCTTGAAGGGTTACTGAATCAACAACCCTCTGAAAGTTACTGAAAGATACAAATATTAAATTGGAGGTTTATAAATAGTTGTATCTAGTATGCTTATGACTGTCTGTACTATTGGTGTGGCTGATTCTATATACTGTAGGCTACCCATTTGGTGGAGCGAATCAGAATTAAAAAAAACACAACGGTACGCCAGTCATACATAACATACATATATAAATAGTTAGTACAAGAGTCGACCAACAGAGGGCATTATTCCAGTCTGTTTTCCAGGTTGGTTGTTGTCGTCTCCAACTTCTCTCCTTCCTGTGAATAAGAAGTCTTTGCTCATCTCGTGTTTTATTCCCACTAAAATGAGTTCAGATAAATGGGTATATGTTCAATAAGTTAGTGTACCCTGTAATTGTTATTCTTGTGTGTTAGAACAATATGTATAAACTATTAAGTAATTAAAGAGAGGAAACTGTTCTTGCTGATTCCCCTCCTTCCCTCCCTCCCTTCCCCGGGCAAGTATATGTTAAGCTGCGTATGCAAGGATAAAATAAACAAGAACAAACCAATAAAATAAATAAATAAACAAATAAACAAACAACTCCCCCTTCAACCTTCTCATGTCGTCACGCTCCCACGCCAAGGAAAAGAGACTCAATATGGCAAAACACACACACACACACACACACACAAAACACACACAAAACACACACACACACACACACTACCACAACATTTGTAAGTCCTCCCTCCCACTGTGTGTATATGAGAAAGAAAGAGAGAGAGAGAGGATTGACAACTATAACTGTGGTCGGTGAAAGTGAGTTACTACACACATACACACATTGTTTTAGACACGAATATATAACTCATCTTTAAACATATCCGAATCCTCATGAAAAGACTTATCATCATCATCATCATCATCGTTGACTAAAATCATCATCATCACTCATTAAGTTCACTAATCATCATTCACGTCATCTGTAATCAAGTAAATCTAAGTGTTGTAAATTGTTTTATAAGGCATAATAACTTAAAGTGGTGTCACACGGAGCACAATTAAATTATTTCTCACTAGTAATTGATTCATCTCATTCGTAAATCTTTTTCTCATCATTTTCGTTCAGCCAACACGACAAATTTTACTCCAACTTTGTGTACTGAACGAAGCTTTGAGGTAGTGATGTTGATGTGCAGTTGAATACATTAATTAAATCGTTCTTTCTATCAATTCACAACTGTACACTCGCTCAAGAACGATACAAAAAATGTACAGTGAGCGTTGACTACTGAGACTCACTGATTTGTTAGATTGTTCATTATGGGTTTTTCATTATGTCCCAAAAAATGTCGACGGCATAAAGTGGGAGTGTTGGATCCCTCAGTGTGGCACCACCGTCGAGTTTCTGTTTCCTTCCGAACCTTTGTGAATCGGTCGTTATTCTGAGGTTCGAAATTCTATCTCGATTCTGGCAGTAGTCGAGAGAAAGCAGGTTACGTCACAATGAAGCTGTTTCGTTTGTTTGTTCGCCAAGGATCGCTCGTTTTCTCGATGTTCTTTCGTGTTACCACTACTCGATCGTTCCTTACTTAGTCTAACAGATCCTGAACTATGCTGTACTGTACTGTACCTTGATGTATCATTTAGTCTAACCTAACCTAACCTAACCTAACCTAACCTAGTCCAATCAAACCTAACCTAAACTAACCTATCCAATCTTAACCTATCCTAACCCATCCTAACCTAACATGACTTAACCTATCCTACCCTAACCTAACCTAACCAAACCTATCTTAATCTAATCTAACCAAACATCCCAACATAACATAACGTAACCTAACCTACAGTGTACTAAATGTTATCCTATTTATTCCCAGATAAAATTAATTCTGTGTAACCTACTGTATATTATAATTAATTCATGGGGTCCATTTTTGTGTGTGTGTGAATTAGAAGGCAACCCGTCCTCCAAACTATGCAACAAAACAAATCCCATACTCGTTTCCTGAGGTGTGATCTGTTTTCTTGTATAGTTTGGAGGAATCAGCAGCCCTCCAATTCGACCACATAAAAACAGTGATTCCCTTAATGATTCCCATAAAGGCGTAATACACTTTTGGTACATTAGAGCACCTTGATTCCTCCTAAGTATGCCAGGAAACAAGACAAGACTAATACAAATAATAGTGTCCTGTTGCTTGGCATTGTTTGGAGGAAAATCAGTTGCTCCATATTTACCAACACTGTATTTACCACTTAATTAAGGACCGTGTAAACGTGGATGAAAATTGGAGGCTTCTGATTTCTCCTGTCCATGCCACGAAACAAGCTCCTTCCATAAAGGTGTGTATGTTTCGTGGTAATATCTGAAGGACTCGTTTACCTCCAATATGCTGACCACATCACAGGGTCCCTTAATTAACACAACCCAGATCAATGTAACCTGTAGTATATTGTTAGACATAATGTGGATTTTTTTAAACGTTTTCATCTTCTCTGGTTGATGAGTATAAAGTATGTGGGATGGAAACTTACAGACGTATATGATGATGATGATGATTATGGAGATACTGTATTATACTTTTGGTACATTAGAGCGTCATTGTTCCCTCCAAAGTATGACGGGAAACAGGACCAGATGAATAAAAATAAATAATGGTGTTCTGTTGCCTGGGAATAGCTTGTGAAAAATAATCAGTTGCGACAGATTTACCACCACCACTGTACTACTACCCCCTTAACCCCTTGAGAATCTAAACACACACACACACACACACACACACACACACACACACACACACACACACACACACACATTCAGAGCGACACGGGAACCCCCTCCTTCACCCTCACCTGCCAATATTGTATCCAAATAAATTTCCCTTACGTACAACAACAACAACATCAACAACCCCAACAACAACAACTGTGTGAGGGAGATTTGAGCCGAGATTGCCGGTAGTTTGTGACCGCCTCGGCGTTGTGTGGTGGCCGCACTGCAACTCGACCCCCGTGATAGAGGCTTGGGGTTGCGGTGAGGTGTGGTCGGGTGCGGTAACAGGACCCCCGGAGCGAAGGAACGATTGTGTGAGGATAATAATATATACATGATGTTTGGGGAAATACACACACACATAATCACACACAGACATACATACACTCACACTTACACACACACACACACACACACACATACATACACACACACACGCACACACACACACACACACACACACACACACACACATACACACACACACACACACACACACACACACACACACACACACACATACACACACTCACACAGACTCACACACACACACACACATACACCCATTACCCACACACCTGTCACCCATTACCCATTAATCGTGTCCAGGTAATTATCACTCTGGCTGCTTTTTATGGGATAGTGGTAGTGGTAGTGGTGATGGTGGTACTGGTAGTGGTAGTGGTAGTGGTGGTGGTGGCGGTAATAGTGATGGTAGTAATTGGCAGGTGATTGAGTGATTGACAGGCTGGGGAAAAAAAAAGGCAGAACCCATAACGTGCATGTGGAACGCAATCGAAAAAAAAAAAAAAAAATGATACATGGGAATTGAATAACCACGGGGTGACAATATTTTTTTTTTTTTTTTTTTTTTTTTTATTATTTTGTCTTTTCACTGATGACATATTTATACACTTGCCAGCACTTATAACCAGTACAGGCAGCGATGTGAGTCCCCTTTTGTATGTGCTGGCAACTGTGCATATTAATCTACTCTACTCGATGCATAAGTGGAAATAATCAATACCATTATTAAGGGGCATACAACAGCTAAGGTCATGTGCCGCCGGAAGAGGAGGAAATAAAGAGTAAAGAAAAAAAACCATATATTTGTAAAGGCAAAACAAAACAGAACAAGTTGAAAATATTAAAGATATATTTCATTAACTTTATAATCATGTACTGTACGTCTGTCTGTATAAACCACTACTTTTTTTTTACGTGTAATGTACCCGTGTATAAATTATCTATCTATATATGTATATCATGATAATGCATACATATACATACATCACTGCACATGCAATTACTATAATCGTGCCCATAATATGTTTGTATGTATGTACGTATGTATAGGATATTTACTGAATCTCATATAGTGTACTTAATTGACTGTGTGTGAGTGTGTGTGTGTGTGTGTGTGTGTGTGTGTGTGTGTGTGTATGTATGTATGTGTTTGTGTGTGTTGAATTTGCGTTGAGTTGTTGTTGTTGTTGTTCTTGTTGTTCATACACTCGATAGAATCTTCAATTTAAAACAAAAAGAGTTTAAAAATAATAATAAATACATAATTACACCCTACATTATTATTACTATTATTATTATTATTATTATTATTATTATTATTATTATTATTATTATTATTATTATTATTATTATTATCATCATCTCAATAGTACAAATTACCTCAGCTTGACCAACCAACCAATCAACGTGAGTCACTGTAATGTTTTTTTAAACCAGTGTAATACTTAACAAATCCCCCCCCCCTCCTTAATTATGTATGTATGTATGTATCTACAGAGAGAGAGAGAGAGAGAGAGAGAGAGAGAGAGAGAGAGAGAGAGAGAGAGAGAGAGAGAGAGAGAGAGAGAGTGGGGGGGGGGGGGGGGGGGGGGGTAATGAAGCGTAGCAGCAATATATATGCTTGTGGTGAATGATTTAATTAACTGAGTACCTCCTTTGTGAGTTGCTGCCCTTCTGTCTCTCATTCATTCCTCTCGTCTACCCACTACAACCGTAGCCTATGTACTGTATTTCTGTATCACACTCCTCGTTGTATCAAGACTAAACAACAAATGAGGGTTATTTCTGTAAAGGTGTTTTTACATTGTGTCAAAATCTTCTTGCATTGGTAGCTGGTGTTTGTTTTAAAGCAGATTCTCTTGTTGATGAATTGAATGGTCTTTGAATTCCCCCCAAATTTTTTACCAAGATACAGACATCCTCATTTGTAACATGTTGGTCGTCTGTTTCCTGGCATTAGTTTGGAGGAATGAGTAAACCCTCCAACTTAC
>JAWZYT010007312.1:27500-28992 GCA_034508575.1 Petrolisthes manimaculis | reverse complement strand
ATTATTGTTATTATTATTTGTTTTCTTAAGGAGATAGTATTTTTTGTATTATTATTATTATTATTATTATTTTTATTATTATTATTATTATTATTATTATTGTTATTATTATTATTATTATCCAAAGAAGAAACAAAAGGACCAGATGAACAAATAATAATAATGGGGTATCATTCTGTTGTTGCTTGGAAAAATAGTTTGGAGGATTCAGTTGCTCCAGATTTACCCCCATCCACCAACTCCCTCCCTGCCTCCCTCCCTCCCTACTTACCTCCCTACCTCCCTCCCTTCCTACCTACCTCCCTGCCTCCCTACCTACCTCTCTCCCTTCCTACCTAACTACCTACCTACTTACCTACCTACCTACCTACCTACCTACCTAACTCCCTACTTACCTGTCTCCCTTCCTACCTACCTTCCTAACTCCCTACCTACCTACCTACCTACCTACCTACCTACCAACCTGACCAGTATGAGTGACATATACCAGGGACAACAAACATACAAACATACATACATACATAGCATATAGCCTTTTCCCGGATCTTGGCTCTCGTTCGATTGTAGATTTGCTGGTGACGTGGGTTGGGTTGGGTTGGGTTAGTTAGTGGGGATGAAGAGGCGTACAGAGGGATAGATGTAGAGAGAGATAGGGGGGGGATAGAGAGAGAGAGAGAGAGGGGAGGGGATAGGGAGAGAGGGAGGGGGAAGAGAGAGAGGGATAGATGTAGAGAGAGAGGGATAGATGTAGAGAGAGAGAGAGAGAGAGGAGGGGATAGGGAGAGAGAGAGAGAGAGAGGAGGGGATAGGGTTAGATGGTGAGGGAGAGAGAGGGAGAGAGAGAGGGGGGGGATAGGGTTAGATGGTGAGGGATAGAGAAAGGGAGATAAAGGGAGAAAGAGAGAGGGTTAGTTTATGGTGATGAAGAGGTATAGAAAGGGATAGATGTAGAGAGAGAGAGGGATAGACGTATAGAAAGAGAGAGGGAGATAGAAGGAGAATATTTACCAAGTATTTACCGAGTATTTACCAAGTATTTACCGAGTATTAACAGGGGGCAGGATACTTCTCTTGCCGTGAATATTTGAATATGCATTTGTGATCGTGAGGAAATTAAATTTGTGTAGTAATAGTATTTGCATAAGTACGTGTGTGTGTGTGTGTGTGTGTGTGTGTGTGTGTGTGTGGAAGAGAGGAAGAGGGGTTAAGGAGGGACAGAAAGAAACAGACAGATAGACAGAAAGAAAGGAGGGACAGAAACACAGACAAACAGACAGCAAGAAACGAAATAAACAGAAGGAAAGGAAATGAGGGACGAATGAAGAATGGAAAAGGAAATGAGTGTCTGCATTGAAAAATTGATTATTACTTTTTTCCTTCCTTATTTCCTTTTTTTCTCCTTCCCTTCCTGCCTTCCTTTTTTCCTTCCTTCCTTTCTTTCCTCCATTTTCCCTCCTTCTCTTCCTTCCTTCCTTCCTCCATTCTCCCTGCT
>JAWZYT010007312.1:10000-20000 GCA_034508575.1 Petrolisthes manimaculis | reverse complement strand
GCTTATAAAATCCACTATCTTACATCCATACTTTTAATCACATTATTTGCTGTTTTAAATCATTGTAAGTGTGAATTATGTGGGGGAAAAGTTAACTTGTACAGTTGACAAAAAAGGTATTGCGACTAATCTTGATAGAACTTTAATCATATTAATATCCACAACAATTTGTATGGACTATAAACATGTATAACAGAAGGAAATATACATATCCTTCTGTAATACATACTTAAAAACATGTATAACAGAAGGAAATATACATATCCTTCTGTAATACATACTTATAATCTCTACAAACAACTATGGACATTAATATATTTAATGTTGTATCAATAGTTATCGCAATACCTTTTTGGGCAACTGTACATCCATCCACTAACTTACACACACATACTTATACTTATACAATACAGTACTCACACTGGGTAAAAAAAAAAATCATACATTTGCCATTTTAAATACTTCCATTGTAGAAAACACACTTTCTTATTATACATACTAACAACACCTCAAAACATATTACTACATAATAAATATTAATTATGATTTTTAAGACAACCCAGTTTGTATACCATAATTTATTTATTAAAAAATGTTTTGCCTGCTGGAATCATGTTGTGGTATTGGTTTGTAAGCTTCCCAACCAACCACACTAGTAAGGCTTCATTATTTTCCAAAAGCCGAGTATCCACATTCACAAACTCTATCCAACAGTTTCGTTTTTGTTTGTTAGCTTCCCAACCAACCACACTTGTAAGGCTTCATTATTTTCCAAAAGATGAGGCTCGTATTCACAAAATCTATTAAAACAGTTAGATAATGATGATCACTGTATAGTTTACTCAACAAATTCATTAAATAATTCACCCATAAGTCATTTACACGGCTAAGATTTCTTTAGTTTGTGTGCTTACAAACCAATACCATTAAATAATTCACCCATAAGTCATTTACACGGCTAAGATTCTTTAGTTTGTGTGCTTACAAACCAATACCATTAAATAATTCACCCATAAGTCATTTACACGGCTAAGATTCTTTAGTATGTGTGCTTACAAACCAATACCATTAAATAATTCACCCATAAGTCATTTACACGGCTAAGATTCTTTAGTTTGTGTGCTTACAAACCAATACCATTAAATAATTCACCCATAAGTCATTTACACGGCTAAGATTCTTTAGTTTGTGTGCTTACAAACCAATACCATTAAATAATTCACCCATAAGTCATTTACACGGCTAAGATTCTTTAGTTTGTATGCTTACAAACCAATACCATTAAATAATTCACCCATAAGTCATTTACACGGCTAAGATTCTTTCGTTCGTATGCTTACAAACCAATACCATTAAATAATTCACCCATAAGTCATTTACACAGCTAAGATTTTTTCGTTTGTGTGCTTACAAACCAATACCAACCACTGTGGAATCAACACGGAATGTGAAGAGTACAGTACACACACTTTGTAAAAAACTTGTACAGTATATATATGTATGTGTATTCATATATGTGTATGTTTTCTTTTTGTATATATGTGTGTGTTTATTTGTGAGTGTGTGTGTGTGTATTCATATATGTGTGTGTTTTCTTTTTGTATATATGTGTGTGTTTATTTGTGAGTGCGTGTGTGTGTGATTTTTTTTCTTTGGTTTGTCTGTCTGTCTGTAAAGTATGTGTATTTCGGTAGTTGCAAAATGTGTATATATAGAGTACATGGGTTATTCAAAGTTTATAGAGAACAGGTTTGTGGATGGTTAGTCATTAATGTACAGTCAGAAGCACTAATACATATACCACTTAAGAGGAGGGTATATATAGTTTTGACATTTTTGGAGATTATGATTCCTTCAAACTAGTCCAGGCAACAAACAGGATACCATTATTTTTCTTCATCTGGGTTTGTTTCCTGGCATACTTTGGAGGAATCAAGGCACTCCAATGTATCTAAAGTGTATCTATCCTCTCCTTAAGTAATTCCAATGGAGATCTTATTGTGGATTTATTTACAGTCTCTGGGTATTACAAACACACCTGTATATTTATTAGTACTTGTGACTGTACACTTGCAATCCAAAATATATATCCAGGGTGGTTTACTTCGAATGGCAAGATCGAGTATTATTTATTTAAGTCAGTTAATTAATTATGAAACAGGATAAACGTCAAGGTAATGTGAAACGGGATAAGCGTCGTAACTGTTTTTTCATATTGTATGTCAACGGATTCGAAACTTCAACAACAAGACCTGGTATTCGAAGCACACCTCCTGAAAAATTATCATATAGTGCTTGTGACTGCTTATTATTATTATTATTCTTGATATTTAATTGATAATATTATAAACTAACAAAAATGACAAGAATATAATTACTGTACAGTTGCCCAAGAAAAGATTGCAACCCAATTTGGTGGTGTGATCCATTGATAAAATACCAGTGTTTACTTTGAAGCAGTTGCCAGATAATTATTTATTGCCACACACCAGCAAATTTGGTTGCAGTCTTTTCTTGGGCAACTGTACATGAACAAAGATGAATAGGTGAATGAAATATTTACTATACACTCTCCTCTCTTTTTATTACAGGTTAGGTTGGTGAAGGGGTCGCATAAAGTGAATTTTGCATAAAGTAAATTGTACATTTCCATAAGAAATAATGGTACTTTAACTTGAAAATGGAGTCTCCTTGTTCCTGTTGTTTTAAGAGTTTGTGTAAATTGCATTTATTTAATTTTTTTCATGATACGCACTATTTCAAATTCGCATAATTTAAACTCACATAAAAAGAGAGGAGAGTGTATATCATTATTGTTACACCACTGTGATATTTTGACTTGATATTAATTAACCTACATCTATTATTATACACACATTGTGAAAAAAAAAAAAAATGTATCATTCAACTTACGATACGAACTCAGTACAAAATTATACATAAATACAAAACTCTTTTGTTTAACTAAATGACACGACATCCTAACTTTGTGAAGCTACAATATTAAGAAAGAGAGAGAGAGAGAAAAAGAGAGAGAGAGAGAGAGAAAGAGAGAGAGAGAGAAAGAGAGAGAGACAGACAGAGAGAGAGAGACAGAGAAAGAGAAAGACAGAGAGACACAGAGAGAGATAAAGAAAGAGGTTAATGTATATTGTGTTGTTTTTGTTTGACAGAGAGAGAGAGATAAAGAAAGAGGTTGATGAATATTGTTGAGAGAGAAAGAGAGAGAGAGAGAGAGACAGAGAGATAAAGAAAGAGATTGACGACTATTGTGTTATTTTTATTAGACTCATTGTAGTGTGAGTCTGGCCGAGATACCGTCCACTTCCATCTTGGAGCCGTGGAACAGATGATATTCCCTCTTTACATGAGCAAACAATAAATCCGTCACAAGGAAAATCTGCAAACAAGAAGTCATTAACACAACGCACGTCCATCACAAAGATGATCAGTAAACAAAAAGTCATTAACACACTGCCAGTAAATCCTCTGTCACAAGGAAAATCTGTAAACAAACTCATGAAAATCTGTAAACAAGTAAGTCCACCACAAGGAAAATCCGTAAAAAATTAAGTAATTTACCTGTGCATAACAACAATTACAAAATAGATAATGTAATTTACCTGTGCATAACGACAAATACGAGATAATTTACCTGAGCATATCGACATAAAACGAGATAATTTACCTGTGCATAACGACAAATACGAGATAATTTACCTGTGCATAACGACAAATACGAGATAATTTACCTGTGCATAAAAAATACGAGATAATTTACCTGTACAAATGAGATAATGTACAGTTGCCAAAAAAGGTATTGCGACAATTTCTGATAGAACTTTAACCCTAGTAATATCCACAACTATTTGTATGGACTATAATCATGTATAACAGAATGAAATATACATATCCTTCTGTAATACATACTTATAATCCCTACAAACAACTATGGACATTAATATATCTAATGTATCAATAGTTGTCGCAATACCTTTTTTGGCAACTGTACCTGTACATATTAATTAACAAACGAGATAATTTACCTGTGCATAACAAATACGAGATGATAATTTACCTGTACATAATGAGAAATATGAGATAAACGAGATAATTTACCTGTACATATTAACAAACAAATGAGATAATATACCTGTGCCGTGTTGAAGGCAAGAGTGACGGCAAAATAGAAGTTGGCATTGGCTGAGCCGTTGAAAATCCAGAGGTTATACATGATTGGCCCCAAGACAGATGTGGCCACGAACATACACCCAACGATGAAGGTCTGACGCATGACTGTAAATAAAAAACAACGACGACAACAAATGTATTAAAACAAATGTAAAAAAGAAAAAAAAAAAAAAATGTAAATAAATGTAAAAAAAAAAAAAATGTAAATAAAAAACAACAACAAATGTATTAATCAACGACTGTAAATAAAAAACAACAAATAAATAAATCAATAGTAAATCAATTAATCAATCACTGTAATAACCAACAAACAAACAAACAAATTAATTAATTACTGTAAAAACAAACAAACAAACAAACTAATCAATGACTGTAAAAACAAAACAAACGAAAAAAATACATTAATCAATCATTCAATCGACAATGCCAAAATATATACAAAATATAATATACACCAACAATATCACCAACACTTGACACTTTTCGCTCTGTAATTTCAAGTCGATTATGTGCATTTAAATACCTACTTCAAATTACAGAGCAAAGATAATTATCACTCACTCACTCTCTTCCTCCCATCCATTTTCATTTACCGACATTGAATCATTTATTATTGTTATTATTATTATTATTATTATTATTATTAACTGGACATAACTTGCCACTATTCATTTATCAACATTGAATCATTTATTATTATTATTATTATCTATCTATCTATATTATTATTATTATTATTATTATTATTATTAACTGGACATAACTTGCCACTACTCACAAGGGTATAGATGTTTCCAGACTGGGAGGAGTGAGAGGTAAAGTCCCACATCACCCAGGGCCGGGTAACTCCTGAAGACGGCAGTGAAGGCGAGGAGGGCAGCGGCCAGCAACACCGGGTCCCTCCTCAGCCTCACACTCAGGGGCAACACATACACGAAGGCGTTGAGTTGGAAGGTGGCCAGGAAGAAGAGGCGGAAGTGTTCAAACATCTCGGTGAAGAAGTACCAGAAGAGGCCAATGTTGGGAGTCAGATCAGGTGCGGACAGGCTGTGAAAGAAATAAAGAAATAAATATAAAGAAATAAAGAAAGAAACATAAAAAAATAAAGAAATAAACATAAATAATAGTCACACAAGTACAGTAGCTAAATATTAATTAATTAAATATTAATTAAATAAACATAAATAATAGTCACACAAGTATAGTAGCTAAATATTAATTAAATAAACATAAATAATAGTCACACAAGTACAGTAGCTAAATATTAATTAATTAAATATTAATTAAATAAACATAAATAAATAAGTAACAGAAGTACAGTGGCTATTAAATATTACCGAGATACAAATATTCATGCCCTACCACCATTTTCATAAATTTCTGTAAAACCACAAATAAACATATACCGGTACATAAATATAAACAATTGCTATAAAAATACAGTATAGAAATACAAGATACATATTTTCAAAGCCCAGCAGCATTTACATAAATTTCTGTAAAACCACAAATACAAACAGAAGGTAAATATGGACTTACATGAAGCCATAGGTAGCCTCCAGGAATTGCCAGTCCCCCGCAATCTCCGCCGACACCACAAGCAGTATCACCAATGTTATAATGAAGGACACGAGAGGCTTCAGAGGAGAGGAGGAGGAGGAGGAGGAGGAGGAGGAGGAGGAGGAGGAGGAGGAGGAGGAGGAGGAGGAGGAGGAGGAGGAGGAGGAGGAGGAGGAGGAGCGTCGACCATCTTGTTGTGCAAAGTGTAACACCCCAGGGACAATGAGACACACAGGGTAGAAGGATTGGTACGTCGCCAGTGCCACGAGACCGCCAAAGATTATGGGGCATCCTGAAATGAAAGATACGAGAGTTATCATAATAAATTTCACACAGGGTAGTTAGAAATATTGGTACACATAGAGTAGAAAGATTATCATAATAAATTTCACACAGGTTAAGTAGAAAGATTGGTACACAGGATAGAAAGATTGGTAATTTAACAGTGCCATAAGATTATAAAAAGATAATGAATGGGATATCCTGAAAATGAAAATGTAGAGTAATATTGTTAACTTTCACACAGGCTGGAAAAATTGATATTATTATTATTATTATTAAACTAGACCAGAGACAACACAAAACTGGGAGAGAATACAAGAACACTCTCCTCTTTTTTTATGTTAGGTTAGGTTGGTGAAGGGGTCGCATAAAATGAATTTCGCATAAAGTAAATTGTACATTTCCATAAGAAATAATGGTACTTTAACTTGAAAATTGAGCCTCCTTGTTCCTGTTATTTTAAGAGTTCGTGTAAATTGCATTTATTTATTTTTTTCATGATACGCACTATTTCAAATTCGCATAATTTAAACTCACATAAAAAGAGAGGAGAGTGTACTCAATCAATCCAAGGACTACTAACTGACTCACTAACTATACTCTGTTCAAAACTTGTGTTCCTTTTGCCCTCTTATGCTTAGATAGATAGAAATAGATAGATAGATGGATATAGATAGATAGAAATAGATAGATAGATAGATAGATAGATAGACAGATAGATATAAATAGTTAGATAGATAGATAGACAGATAGAAATAGCGATAGATAGACAGATAGAAATAGCTAGCTAGATAGAGGCTAGTGGAACACAAATATTGAACAGACTATACTAACCGACAGACTCACCCGAGAGCATCGCCGTGAGAGTGGCGGCCAGGACGAGGTTAGCAAAGACGGTGGTGGTCTTGGCAACACACGAGGCAACGGTGTAGGGACAGAAGAGGTAGGCCGCCCCGACAGCCATCACACCGGACCGCAGAGAACCAGACGTGAGAAGCAGCGGACTCGAGTCACTCGCGTACTTCTCCACATCTTTCTTTTGAGCCAACAGCTGTAAATAAGAGTTACTGACATAATTCTCAACATATTTATTTTGAGCCAACAGCTGTAAAAAAAAAAAAAATAGAGTTACTGACATAATTTTCAACATATTTATTTTGAGCCAACAGCTGTAAATTAGAGTTACTCACATAATTTTCAACATATTTATTTTGAGCCAACAGCTATATAAAAAAAAAAAAATAGTTACTGACATAATTTTCAACTATTTATTTTGAGCAGCATCAGACTGGAATCACTCGCATAATTCTCTACATTTTTCTTTTGAGTTAACAGCTGTAAATATTATCATCAACATCATTATCGTCAATAACACATTTCCTTTTTCCTTTCTTTCTTTTTTAGCTAATGGGAACATGATATTTTTATAAACAAGGTATTTACTATAAAACGTGTTAAAATTTACCAGCACAAAGCAAATAGAAATATTATATTTTTTTACGAATCGGGCAATGAAAATAAAGTGTTAAAAATGACTCCCACTAAACTATTACAAATACACTCTCCTCTTTTTTTATTACAGGTTAGGTTGGTGAAGGGGTCGCATAAAGTGAATTTCGCATAAAGTAAATTGTACATTTCCATAAAAAATAATGGTACTTTAACTTGAAAATGGAGCCTCCTTGTTCCTGTTATTTTAAGAGTTCGTGTAAATTGCATTTATTTAATTTTTTCATGATACGCACTATTCCAAATTCGCATACAGTAATTTAAACTCACATAAAAAGAGAGGAGAGTGTATTGTAAATATTTCATTCACCTATTCATCTTTGTTCATGTACAGTTGCCCAAGAAAAGACTGCAACCAAATTTGTTGGTGTGTGGCAATACAATATTTATTATTGACTAACCAGATGTTGACTATAGAGTGTTGCTACCCTGGTGAGGAGAGCTGCAGTCATCAAGTCACACAACACAAACACTACAGGCAGGTATGTCTTCCACGACCTGTAGATAATATTACAAGTTAAGTTAAGTTGACCTGACCTATCTTAATCTAATCTACCTAACCTAACCTGTTGATAATATTATATGTTAAGTTAAACTGACCTGACCTGACCTATCTTAACCTAATCTACCTAACCCATCCTAAACTAACATAACCTAACCTGTAAATAATATTACAAGTTAACCTGACCTTTATGTAGCCTTTATTTAGCTTACGGTACATTTAGTCTTTATTTAGCAATGATTTAATTTTTATTTAGCGACAATTTAGCCTTTATTTAGCAATGATTTAACCTTTATTTAGCTTACGGTACATTTAGCTTTTAGTTAGCGATGATTTAGCCTTTATTTAACGATGATTTAGCCTTTAGCTTTGAGTTGAGGCGGCCTGACTTTCTTCCGCCGCTTGACTCTCACTCTCTCCGTTATATATTTACCTGATGAGAAACGTACTGAAGAAAAGACAGAGGGGCGTCTCATGGAACACACCACCACTGTACACGGCAATACCCTGGGAATGTAGAAACACTCCCTCCTCAACTGGAAAAAAGAGAAAAGAAAAAGATAAAAAAGATAAAAGACAAAAGAGAAGAAAAATAAATTATCAAGTCACTTTACATACTCTTCCACTCTGTTCCAACACTCCCTCCTCAACTGTCCCCCTATTCCCGCACCCCCCAAGCCTGTCCCCCTATTCCCACACCCCCCCAGTTCCCCCCCAAGCCTGTCCCTCTATTCCCGCACCCCCCAAAGCCTGTCCCCCTATTCCCGCACCCTCCAGTCCCCCCCAAGCCTGTCCCTCTATTCCCGCACCCCCCAGTCCCCCCCCAAGCCTGTCGCCCTATTCCCGCACCCTCCAGTCTCCCCCTATTCCCGCACTCACCAGTCCCCCCCCAAGCCTGTCCCCTACTCCCACACCTTCTTAAACGAAAAAACAAAAAACTGTGGTCACCTCGCTTCCACGCGTTGAGTGGCGTGGAGAGTTCAACCCTTTTGGCGACGTGGTCCGACCCAGGCGACGACATTATCCACAACCTCAGTCCGGCACCCAATACATACATCAACACAGTGCCACCCGACATGACCACAGTGCCACGGTAATCTAGAACAATAACATAACATAGAAATAATTACATAACACGGAAATAATAACATAACACAGAAATAATAACGCAATACATACATCAATACAGTGCCACGGTAATCTGCAACAATAACATTAAATGGAAATAATAACATGAAATAATAACAAAATAACAACACTACACACGCTGAAAGAATAACATAACACGAAAATAATAACATAACAGTGCCACGATAATCTGGAACAATAACATTACATAGAAATAATAACATAAACATGGAAATAATAACATAATAACATGCTGAAATAATAACACAATAACATAACACAGAAATAATAACATAACGATGTCCTGCAAAACGGTAATTCTTTCAATAAATACCTGAAATAATAACAATGATTTAATAACGTAATAAAATATAACACTGAAATAACAAATAACAGAAAATAACACAAATAACAGAAAATAACACAAATAACGAAATATAATAATGCAATAACAAAAAAACAATGAAAAACAAAACAAAATTATACTTCTTTCCATATTTATCTTCATTATTACTAAGTTATTATTCATTATTATTAGTTATTTATTCATTATAAATAACATTAAAGTTATTATACATCATAATCATTATACATATAAATTTAATTATTATTATATCCGCCTTTAAATTACCTAAATATCGAAGATTAAATTATTTTGCCGGTAGTTTGTTTACATTTCACTCGAGTCAATGCAGTGTTGCCAGATCCGTTGCCTGTTGTCGTCAGTGTTGCCAGATCCGTTGTTGTTGTTGTTGAAGCAGGAATTAATTAACTTCACTTTTTATTTTATTTACACTTTATTATTATTTTTTAAGACGTCATCTGGTG
>JAWZYT010007311.1:7500-28491 GCA_034508575.1 Petrolisthes manimaculis | reverse complement strand
TGTTTGTTGTATATGTATACGAGTGATTTTTTATTGCGTGTGTGTGTGCTTAAATGTTCATGTTTGCGTGTCCATACCATAAATGTGTGTGTCTGTGTGTGTGTGTCTGTGTTTAAATGTTTGTGTGTGCGTGTCCATACCATAAATATGCATGTGTGTGTGTTTGTAAGCGTGTGGGTGTGCTTAAATTTTTGTGTTTGTGTGAAGGTGTCCATACCATAAATGTGTGTGTGTGTGTGTGTGTGTGTGTGTGTGTGTGTGTGTGTGTGTGTGAATGTGTGTTTGTGTGTGTGTGTGTGTGCGTGTCCTCCAGGTAATAAGCAAGTGTTTATTATTTCTACGTCCGGGATATTGTTTCGTAACTCTCAGAACCCAAACACAAACACAACACGTGAGAATTTTACAGATATTTTGAGGACGTCGAGGTTTTAAAAGGAGGGATGGAGGACAGTAGTGGACGACTTTGGAAGGCTTTTGATTCCTCCAAACTGTGGCCAAGAAACAGACAGTCTATCTCAGTACAGTACACCAGCAAGGGGAATCTATTTCGGGGAATAGTTTGGGTGAAATTGTAGCCTCCTCTATTCGCAGTCAATAATAATGTTGACTACCCTATAGCTTTTACATATCCTGTCCATGTAACCCTACTATCTCTCTATCTCTCTCTCTCTCTCTCTCTCTCTCTCTCTCTCTCTCTCTCTCTCTCTCTCTCTCTCTCTCTCTCTCTCTCTCTCTCTCTCACACACACACACACACACACACACACACACACACACACACACACAAGTAAGTACCAGTTATTGCTACACTAGGAGAGCCAAGAAGAAGGAGGTGCCAGACAGGAGGACAGTAGCAGTGGTGGCACCCTGGGGACAAATATTCACACCCATTACATTTTATTTCTGAGTTAGGGATTCGCAGGAGGAGGAGGAAGAGGAGGAGAAGGAGGAGGAGGAGGAGAAGGAGAAGGAGGAGGAGGAGCATGAGGGGTGGAGGAGGAGGAGGAAGAGAGGGTGGAGAAGGAGGAGGAGAAGGAGGAGGAGCAGGAGGGGATGGAGGAGGAGGAGCAGCAGCAGGAGGGTGTGGAGGAGGAGGAGGAGGAGCAGGAGGGGGTGTTGGAGGAGGAGGAGTGAGTTATGATCTGAGGAGCCTTGGAGGGAGTAGGGATAGGGAGGGACAAAGGGGGGGAGTATGAGGATGTCCTATATAGACGATGTTAGGTTATGTTGTGTTGGGAAGCTGGTACTTGAGTTTATATTTTCTTATAAGGAATAAACTACACCATAAGAAGAGCCTTTGATCTGAAGAAGCAAACAGTAGCGAAATCTTGTTAGATAAAGGCTCCTTCCTCTTCATACGGGGTGTTCCTTGTCTAGTTATTTTTATCTCCATTAGTTCTGTATGTAATGATGTACCACTGCAGACAACAAGTATTAACACACACATACACACACACACACACACACACATGTCACACACACACACACACACGCACACACACACGCACACACACACAAACACACACACGCACACATGTTACACACACGCACACATACACACACACACACCGACAGACAGATCGACAGGCAGACAAACAAACAGAGAGACCAACATTTAAACAGAAACAAACAGACAGATGGACATACATACAGACCACCAAGCCCTCATAACTTGTAACCACGTCTGTTGTACAATATATAGTGAAGTGTGTCATTGAGTGTGGCGGCTTCCACTCTTCCCGTCTCGCATTTTAGACTTGGGTACTGGTGAGAGCACTCGTGTTGTCCGCTAAATGTTCTTCATATCAGACACGTGTGGGCCCCCCTCTTTCCCTGTGTGTCCCCTCTTCCCTGCAGCCCCCTCCCCCCTCTTTCTCTGCCCCCTCTTTCCTGCAGCCCACTACCTTGTCCCTCTTCCCTGTGTCCCCTCTTCCCCTGGTCCCCCTTTCCCTGTCTCTTTTTCCCTGCAGCCCCTTCCTTGCCCCCCCTTCCCTGTACCCTTTCATGGCACCCCTTCCTGTACCCCATGCATCCTTGCCTCCTTCCAACCCCCCTTCCTACTCCCCCCTTCCCTGCCCCCCTTTCCGTGTCTCTCTATCCGCTGGGAGCTCTGAGTTACGGCCCTTTGTGTGTGTGTGTGTGTGTGTGTGAGAGAGAGAGAGAGAGAGAGAGAGAGAGAGAGAGAGAGAGAGAGAGAGAGAGAGAGAGAGAGAGAGAGAGAGAGAGAGAGAGAGAGAGAGAAAGAGAGAGAGAGAGAGAGGAGAATAAGAGAGAGAGAGAAAAAAAGATAGAGAAAGAGAGTGACAGAGAATAAAAGAGTGAGAGAGAGAAAGAGAGATAGTGATTAAATACAATAGATGCCCATAGTGACCAAACGCCAGCATAACTACCCAAACAACTCGTTCAACTTAACACCATAATTATAGATAGACTAAAGTGGTCTGCTGTTATGGACCAATTGCAGGATAATAACTGATCCTCCAAACTGTGCAGGAAACAGATTAGTACCTCAGTATAGAGTGAGGGATCTGTTTTATAGCATTGTTTGGAGTAATCAGAGTAGATTTTCACTTTACTGAAAACTGATGATCCCCTTGTGGTGATAATTCTTTATTGGTTCATTGAGTGTCTTGATTCCTCCAAAGTATGCCAGGAAACAGGACCAGAAGAGGAAAAATAGTAGTGTTCTGTTTGTTGCTTGGAGTAGTTTGGAGGATTAGGTTGCTCCAGATTTACTAACACAAGACTTCCCCCTTAAGGAGGTATTAGTACAGTGTTGGTAAATCTTGGTGCAACTGATTCCTCCAAACTATTCCAAGCAACAACAGGCCACCATTATTTGTGCTCATCTGGTCTGTTTCCTGGCATACTTTGGAGGAATCAAGGCACTCCAATGTATGTACCAATAGTGTGTTACCCCCTTGATAGTGTGATTTGTGGCACTGTTTTGGTGGCCTCATGTGTACTGTAGTTTATGATTCCCCCAACACAGTCGTACATATTTAGCCACATTGACACACACGATTAAAACCACTCCGTCAGGTCTAGAGATTAATGATTATATACCTTTTCTGTGATCATGTAACCTGCCTTTGATGTGCAGTCAGTCTCCCTCAAAAGTTATCAAAAGTTATCAAAATACATCATCATTATCAACATCAACATCATCGATAGGAACAGTCCATTACCCAGGCTTTATAAATCTTTCTCTGTCTAAGTTTTCTCACATCAGTGTTCTAAACATAGATTGTAAATAGCGTGGTTGTGAGGAGGATTGAGTAAGGTGTTGGTTGTTGGTTGAGTGGGAGGTAGGAGTGGAAGAAGGAAGAGTGAGGAAGGAAGGATGAAGGGAGTGAATAAGGTGTTGGTTGCATGAGTGGGAGGTAGGAGTGGAAGAAGGAAAAGTGAGGAAGGAAGGATGAAGGAATGAAGTGCAGGTTAGGGCAGGACAGAACAGAGCAAGGCATGACAACACCGTATGAGCAGAACAAGTGAGATACAAACGAATACAAAGGAATACAAAGGACATCAAACAGCAACATACCTACTGGTCCTTTCGAGGCTGCTTAATCAGAGATGGGCAGGAGGGCCAGAGAGGACCTGGCAGGACACTACAGGGTGAAGCAGGGAAGGGCAGGAAAAGACATGATATAAAATAGGAGAGGGACAGCAGAGACAGAGTAAGAGGTCCAACAACACTGTTATATAAGGTTATTACAAGGTTGGTAGTGGTGTGTGGTTGTAGTAAGCAGTTGAGGAGTGTGTCTGACCCCCGGACGCCGCAGAGACACTGTGATAACTCTGGCCCCCCGTCGAGTGGTGCGGCGACCCCCACGGTGGCCTCGGTGTTAAGTGGACACCCCGCAGGTACACTCCCCCTCCCCCCCACTCCTGCCATCACCACCACTACCTGTTGTTGTCTACTCTTTATGTCCCTATACTCCTTCCACCTCTCTCTCTCTCTCTCTCTTTGTCTCTCCACTTCACCCTACCTTCCTTTCTGTCTCTCCACTTTCCTTACCACTTCACCCTACCTTCCCCTACCTCTTCTTCACCCTACCTACCCACCTACCCCTCCATTTCCCCTTCCCCTCCACCTCCCCCGTTCCACCTGCCTTCCTCCCTAACCTAACCTCACCCGATGATATCACCTCCACCCCCGCTGCTCTACCTAACCACCTGATTAAACCTACTGTCTCTCCCCCTTCATTCACTCCACTGGGGTTGCTGAGCTATTTATTCTTGAGAGAGAGAGAGAGAGTGAGAGAGAGAGAGAGAGAGAGAGAGAGAGAGAGAGAGAGAGAGAGAGAGAGAGAGAGAGAGAGAGAGAGAGAGAGAGAGAGAGAGAGAGAGAGAGAGAACTGTTTCGAGAAAGGTTAGTTAATAACATTGTTTCTCTCAATATGAGTTTGAAGTCATGATCAGGCGTTTAAATTGAATAAATAAATATATACCATACCGTATTATAATATATAATTTAACATATTACTATAACAGCATCTGTAATTTTCATCACAAATGTGTCACCAAATGCATAACTACTACTACTACTACTACTACTACTATTAATTAAAGAACAGGAGTTGAGGTGATAGTGATAGTGGTGGTGGTGGTGGTGGTGGGTTGGTAAGGTGGGACATGAGTGTTAGTGTCTGTACATTGGAATAATTATGCAAATGTGAGCACAGACATTACTGGTATGACACTTGTGCTTCCAACCTCCCTGACACCATCTGAGGCCACGTTAGTGAGACTATGTATGTATTGTATATAAGGTTATGTTGGTTCATAGTGGGGAAATGATACTCTATATGCTATGTTATGCTATGTTGGGTCCTATGCTTGTTGTCCTATGTTATGTTGGTTCGTAGTGGGGAAATGATACTCTATATGCTATGCTATGCTATGTTGGGCCCTATGCTTGTTGTCCTATGTTATGTTGGTTCGTAGTGGGGAAATGATACTCTATATGCTATGCTATGCTATGTTGTCCTAGGTTCACTTCCCTCGTATCATTTCTCTTGTTACTTCCCTCGTTTCACTTTCCTAGTTTTATTTTTTCTCCTGTTACTTACCTCGTTTCACTTTCTTGGTTTCATTTTTCTTTTGTTACTTCCTTCGTAACTTCGTTACTTCCTCGGGGGGTGAGGGGAGAAACAGAGTGACAGAGAGAGAGGGGAATAGTGAGGGGAGAGACAGAGTGAAGGGGGTGGTGAGGGGAGAGACAGAGAGAGAGGGGAATGGTAAGGGGGGAGACAGACTTAAGGGGATGGTGAGGGGAGACGAGTCATTATTTACACTGCATGAAAACCCATCCGTCCACACTTGTCTCTCTGTGGAGGCGTGAAGCACAAGAACTCCCCCCTCCTGCCACGCCCCACCGCCCACACGAGCCGCCCATCCCATATACCCTCCCCTTCCCATATACCCTCCCCTTCCCGTCTCCCATTTATTCCTTTCTCATTCCCCTTTACCTTTCCTTCCTTTAGTATACCCTTTCTTCCCCCTTCCTTCCTTTCTCATTCCCTTCACCCCCCTTTCCCTTTCCTTCCTTTATTATACCCATTCTTCCCCCTTCCTTCATTTCTTACACCCTTCCCTCCCCATTTCTTCGTTCTTATACCCCTCCTTCCCCCTTCCTTCATTTCTTTCACCATAACCTCCTCATTCCTTCCCCTCTCATACCCCTCTTCCCCCCCCCCCTCTCCTTCACACATACCCAAACAACTTCAAACACCTTCAGACCTCATACATCGCACCACCTCACCACTTACACACACACACACACACTCTTTCCTTCTCTCTCTCTGTCTTTTCTTCCCCACATGCAAAACCTCACACATAAACATTGGGCTTCACGTAGAGTCTATTCTTTATTGCCTTCCTGGGTAGTACTGTACACTCGAGTCCCATTGTAGCCTTTCATTCAGCTTGGAGATGGATGTCGTGAATTTGGAGATCATTTCTATTTTTTTTTTTTTTTTTTTTTTTTTTTACTGGTTTGGTGAGGATCTGTGGGTCCATATCTCATTCATGTAAAGTTTTCATTGTTGGTTTATGTAGCGGTACTGTATAGTCTGTTATGGTATCGTACGTACGTGGAGTTAAGGCTACTGATTCCTGCAAACTAGGTTATGAAACATATCTCCTACTCGCATACTGAGGTACTTGTGTCTGTTCAGTTGTATTGTTTGAAGGAATCAGTAGCACTCTATAAAATTCTCCCTCATGTGATAATACGTATATTCCCTCGCCTTTGTATGGTATTTTTGCATCCGTTTTTGTCCGTCTCTCACTTCCCTCCTCGCCACACCAGGGATCATTCTTTCTTCACCTGTCCCTACCCCTGACCCTCTTCACCCACTCCATCTTAAGGACCCTGTGATCGTGTATTAAAATTGGAGTCTTTTGTTTCCTTCTGACCATGCCACGAAAGCAGCTCCTTCCATATATAGGTGATGTTTCATGGCAATATTTGAAGGACTCATTTACCTCCAATTTTCTAACTACATCACAGGGTCCCTTAACACTTTTATCTTGTTCTTCTTTCCACACCTCGTCACTTACCCATCTGCTGCTTCTCCCAACCCTGCCTTTCTGCGTCACTCGTTCCTCTGTCACGACCTCTTCCTTCATCATCCCCCCCCCCCACACACACGTCACCACCCATTCCTATCCACACCCATCTCCCCAATAAGTCCCCACCCATTTTCCCTACCATATCTCCACACACAACCCTACCATATCACGTTCCCACCCCTTCTCCAAACTTTCCCACCCCTCCTAAACACGTTCCCACCCTTCTCACACATCTCCCCTACCTTTCCTTCATACACGTTCCCACCCTCCTTACCTTCTCCTCCACAAATTCACACCCCTTCTCGACACGTTCCCATCCCTCCCTCACACCTCCCCTACACCCCAGTCACTCACCTGTTTTTCCTCACCCTCCTTCCCTGTCACCGTGTTCCCCCGTATGATAACTTGAGAGCTTCGTAATATATCATAGGAAACATGTACCGTAGCATCGCATTTTCGTCTTCCTCGCATTTAATTTTTTTCTTATTTTAGGAGCTGGGTTTTTTTGTTTGTCATTCTATATTATATTACTGTATGTGTGTTAATGTACTATTGGCCACAAGATTGCTTACACACGCTCTTGTTTTCAAAGGTTTACAACATAATTATATATAGGAAATGTAAAGCTGCCTAGAACTGCAACACAATATTATCATCAGGTTTGTTGTTTTTTGCTCATCACAGAGTCACTTGGGAAGATCATTCATTGCAGTACTTCTACAATTTTCTCTCTTCTACCTCTCTACTTCTACTCAATTTCTACTTCTACCTCTCTACTTCTACTCAATTTCTACTTCTACTCAATTTCTACTTCTACCACACCTTCCATATATCCTTTGTAAGAATTCCTGTGACTAACCGTACTGTAACTATATATAAGATTTGTCAGGATTATTACCTTTTCATATAATTTTATACGTCTTTCCACATAATATCATTCAGGTTTTCTGGTTATGGTTAGTTATCAGTCCCCTCTTAAGTTAGGTATTATTTAGTAAGATAGACAACATGCTATATTTTTAATACTATTCTTATTATCAATGGGTTTTAAATCCCAAAATATTTCTGATAGCATTTTTGTTTTCATGCAGTTTTACTTTTATTTTATTTTTATTTTACCTTTTATTTTTTGTAAAACACATATTCTTATACCATGAGGGAGTGGGCGTAGTGGGTGCTAAGGTGTGGGTGGGTGGGTGGCTATGATGTATGGTGGGAAGGAAGGAATCACACACACACACACACACACACACACACACACACAAGCCACGTATGACTGATGGAAGATGTCTGGTTTTCATCTCATTCTTTCTCACACGCCTTCATCATTTCTCTTCCCTCCACCCCTCCCTTTTTTTTTTCTCCCTCCTTTTCTTCTTCTCCTTCTCTTCCTCTTCTCCCCTTTTTTCCTCCCTCCTTTTCTTCTTCTCCTTCTCTTCCTCTTCTCCCCTTTTTTCCTCCCTCCTTTTGTTCTCCTCCTTCTCTTCCTCTTCTCCCCTTTTTTCCTCCCTCCTTTTCTTCTCCTTCTCTTCCTCTTCTCTCCTTTTTTCCTCCCTCCTTTTCTTTTCCTCCTTCTCTTCCTCTTCTCCTTCCTGTCCTGTCATCCGCTCAACCAGAATTTAATGAAGAATGAACGAAGGTGAATGAATAATCCAGTGATCTTATTTTTGTTATATATTTGGGAAAGAAGTTAATGAAGAATGAATGAAGGTGAATGAATAATGTAGCGATCTTATTCTCTTTATATTATGGAGGAATATTAATGAAAAATGTATGAAAGTGAATGAATAATGCAGTGATATTATTTTCTTTATATTATGGAGGAATATTAATGAAAAATGAATGAAAGTGAATGAATAATGCAGTGATATTATTCTGTTTTTATTATGGAGGAATATTAATGAAAAATGAACGAAGGTGAATGAATAATCTCTAGTGATATTTATTCGCGCTATTTATCAGGGGAAAAGTTAATGAAAAATGAACGAAGGTGAATGAATAATCCAGTGATCTCTTGTCTCGCTTTATTATGGAGGAGAGAAATGTATGAAAAATGAACGAAGGTGAATTAATATAAATGAGCGAATGTGAATGAATAAAAATGAACGAAACTGAATGAATACAAATGAGGGAAGGTGAATGAATAATCCAGTAATATGTGGTCTTGCAAATTTTTTGGGTGGGAGAGAAATGAATGAAGAATGAACGAAGGTGAATGAATAAAAATGGGCTGTGGCTGAAGGGATCGTGTCTGCCTGCCTGCCTGCCTGCCTGCCTTCACCTGATGGGCCAGCCAATCAGCACGCCACACCGACCAACCCCAACGAGTGCATGGTGAATGGTCATGAAAGGACATCCACCTACCTCGACCTCCTCCCTTCCTAACCCCTTCACTCATGCCCATCAGACCTCTCTCTCTCTCCCTTCACCCCTTCATGTACACCTATCAGACCTCTCTTCCCTTCACTACCACCACCATTACCACTACTACCACCACTACCACCACCACTTTATGTATACTGCCACTACTACCATTACTACCACAACTACCACTACCACCACAATCACCCCCACCCCCCACCACTACCACTACCAATACCACTACCACCACTACCACTACCATCACAACTACCACCAAACCACCACCACCACCACCAATATGATGATACGGTTCAATATCTCAGGTTACGAGATAGAATTCCAGACTTTCAGCGAATGAGTCATGTAGTCAGTATGTGAAAAAGAAAAATACACACACACACACACACACACACACACACACATTATTCCCACTACACTTTTCTTTCAACACATCAGTCATTCTACACCATGAAGCCACTCCTAGGTTGAGAAGTGCAGGACAGAGATGATCGTAATTGCGTGTGTGTGTGTGTGTGTGTGTATCAGGGACATGCATGAACACATAAACAGTGAAAGAGCTATGATGAGAGAGAGAGAGAGAGAGAGAGAGAGAGAGAGAGAGAGAGAGAGAGAGAGAGAGAGAGAGAGAGAGAGAGAGAGAGAGAGAGAGAGAGAGAGAGAGTGTGTGTGTGTGTGTGTGTGTGTGGGTGTGAGATGGAGTGATCAAACCATAGATTTATTCACCTCACATCTTTGCTGCCTGCTCATTGAAAACCTAATTATATCCCACGTCATGATCCTGCTGTGTTACCCCTGCTGACTGTACTACCCCCTGCTGACTGTGCTGACTGTACTACCCCCTGCTGACTGTACAACCATGTGCTGACTGACTACCCTATGCTGACTGACTGACTACTGCCATCTGCTGACTCTGCAACCATGTGCTGACCTACTGACTACTACCATCTGCTGACTTACTTACTACTGCCATCTGCTGACTGACTACCCTGACATGACTTCATTTATAATCCCTCTTAAAAGAAATTAAAATCAGCTTTGGAAATGCATTGAATTAAGTTGTACGTGTGTCCACCTTCTTTTAAAATGTACGAGTAAATTATAGATATCACACACACACCAGAAACCACAAGAACAAAGAGGACAGATATCTTGTGGTCTTGAGATAATGATACACCCCGACCCGGCATTTAGGTGTACGGATATCCATCACCCGTAAATATCACCCGCTTACACCAGGCACAAACTGCGACCACCAGGGAAGATCGTATATACAGTATTGGCTTCTGCGAGAAAATGTATATATCCTCTCTGAAAACAACATAAGGAATGGGGAGGCTTGTAATGTCAACACCACATTAGATCTCACTCACATTTTGGGTTTCAGTGACAGTATTGGAATAGCAAGGCATCTGGAGTGTGAGCAAAGCACAGGGGATGGAAGAAGGAAGGAAGGAAGGAAAGGATGGAGAGAAGAGGGGAGAAGGCGATTACTGGAGCTGGATGGAGGGAAGGGGGCGAGAAGGAGGGGGACGAGAAGGCTTTACTAACTACGAGGGACTGAGGGAGGAAGAGAAGGGACTAGACTGGAACAGGGGCTGAGGCTGGGGGCGAATGGGGGTAGAAAGAAAGAAAGCTTTACTACTTAATAACTAGGCTGTCTGGGATCACATGAGGATTACCGCGTCAGGTTGAAAATGTCACACTGAAATATACAAGGGTCTCACGTCGTGGGTTGATGATCTAAGATTCGCTGCCACTCCCCGGTCCCCTGCCCAAGTTGTGTCGAAGGTAAAGGTTGTCTGCCAATCAAAACGTGATGTTGTCGTACGTGTCGCTTCACGAGTTCAGGCAACGAGTTGTTTTATTGAAGAGGAAGTGAGTTAAGTTTTGGGTGGTGGGAGAGATGAGGTTGTTGGTGTTGGTGTTTGTGATGGTGATTATGGTGGAGATGTGGGTGGTTGGGATTTGTTTGTTTGTTTGTTTGTTGCTTGGTTTGTTTGGTGGTGATGGTTATAGTAGTGTTGGTGATTGGTGTTGGTGATGGTGATTATGGTGAAGATGTGGGTGGTTGGGATTTTTTTATTTATTTTTTGGTGGTGATGGTTATTACTAGTAGTGTTGGTGATGGTGTTGGTGATATGTTTGTTTGTTTGTTTGGTGGTGATGGAGATAATAATGGTATTGATGGTTTGGTGGTGATGGTGGTGATATATTTGGCAGAAAATGTCGTGTGTTTCTTCACATAGTCTGTAGGAATCAGAAGCCTCCAGTGTACACCAAAAGTATATCAAGTATATCACTATACTCCCTTACTTGTGTACACGTCTATGAGTAGTAGATTCCATTGATCTTAAAATGGGGTAAATGATTCCTCCAAACTATTCCCAGCAGCAAACAAGTCACCATTAATTTTGTTTGTTAGTCTGGTCCTGTTTCCTGGCATACTTTGGTGGACTCAAGGCACTTCAATGTACCAAAAGTATATAATTATACTATCCCCTTATTAAGTTACATGCATATATATATTGCTCGTGTAAAAAATGTTGGTGCAATAATGATGCCTAGGTTTAATTTTTGTATTAATTGTTTTCACCGTCACTCCACCGAGTTGTCCACTTTGGAGAATTTAAGATTAACTAAAGAAGAAACCAACTTGAAATACCGAACAACATCTAACTTTTATCTTACGACTTATACGGAACAGCATCTAACTTTTATCTTGCTGCTTCTTTCTTGTCTTTCTTAGCATCACCTTCCCTCTGTCCAAACCCTTCGAAATCTTCCTCCCCTCTCCACTGTCACTCCCTCCCCTCTCCACTGTCACCCCCTCCCCTCTCCACTGTCACTCCCTTCCCTCCCTCCCCTCTCCACTGTCACTCCCTCCATACATCATATCGCCATTATAGTTCTCAGACTCGGTGCTTCTATTGGGCAACTTCCACGCTTATGAAAGATGGGGCCTCGGAGATTCAGCCAATAGGGAGCCTTGGGTATATTAATATGATGACGTCAGCTACAATCATATCAGCTTCCCTCCTCCTCCTCCCCTAAGCCAGCCAGTCGGTCGCTCGCTAGAAAACGCTACACGGGACGAAAGAACAACGGTGCATTATTTCACTTCTTCAACGGCGGCGCGTGTGTACATAAAAAAAAAAAAACTCACACGGAAAAAAAAAAAAAAAAAACTCACTCCCAACAACACGAGATGAGGGAAAGAAAAATAAGGAATTAGGTTTGGGGGAAAAAAATGTTACGATAATATTAATAGTGTGAAAATGACGGTACGTGGTGTCGGCAACATCGTCTGGTCCGTGTATATGAAAGATAGATCATAACTCGGACGGTGATTGGCCCAAGTTATGACGCTGGTGTGAGATGCTGCGCGCCCATTGGTCCGTCTGTCTGTGGGTCCCTTTACTCTCCTCTCAGACAGACAATATTGACTTCCATCAGGTTGTGTGTGTGTGTGTAAGAGAGAGAGAGAGAGAGAGAGAGAGAGAGAGAGAGAGAGAGAGAGAGAGAGAGAGAGAGAGAGACTTATAGGGTTTGTGATCGTGTATGTGTGTGTGTGTATATGAGAGAGAGAGAGAGAGAGAGACTTGGGTTTGTGATCGTATGTGTGTGTGTGTGTGTATGAGAGAGAGAGAGAGAGAGAATAGGGTTTGTGATCATGTGTGTGTCTGTGTGTGTGTGTGAGAGAGAGAGAGAGAGAGAGTGTATGTGGTGTGTGTGTGTGTGTGTGTTGTTGGTTTCCTTTGACTGTGGTTGGGGGTGAATAATGCAATCCAACGGGGAGGGGAGGGATGGGGGGAAGGGGGGAAGTGGGGGGATGATGGAGGGGGTGTCAGTGGTGATTGCCCCCAACTATACCCGCATAACAACCCAACAAGAAGAGAGGAATTGGAGGATGCTGATTCCTCCAAACTGTACCATGCAACCCAAGGGAAAGGAAAGGAATTGAAGGGAAGGGAAGGAAAGGGAAGGAAAGGAAGTGAAGGAAAGGAATGGGAAGGAAAGTGAAGGGAAGGAAAGGGAAAGGAAGGGAAGGAAAGGAAAGGAAAGGAAAGGAAAGGGAAGGAAAGTAAAGGAATGTTGACCCAGTGCCACGAAACAGACTATCTCATAATTAGTATCCTGTATGATTGAGAGAGAGAGAAAGAGTGTGTGTGTGTGTGTGTGTGCGAGAGAGAGAGAGAGAGAGAGAGAGAGAGAGAGAGAGAGAGAGAGAGAGATAGTATATATGTGTGTGTGTGTGTTGTAAGTAATAAGGTGTTTGTTTGGTGATGTAGTTTGAAGGGTTGAGTGGTTTTCAGTTCTCAGACAACATTGTACCTCACTGTCGTATTCAGAGTGTTGCTGTAAATACTGATCCATCGTGCTGGTTTGACATTTTCTATAGGGGGGTGGGAGAGGGGGGGTGTCGGAAGGGTTGGAGGGTGGGAGGTGAGAGGGGGACTAAGATACAGACCCCCCCCCCCCCATACCTCCCTTCCCAATCTTCACCCTCCTCACCCCACCACACCTCCATCATCCACCCACCCTTCCTATAACATCCCCCTTCCCCCCTCCCACCCCCTCCACCCCCTCCTCCACACAGAAACTCTTTTCAGCTGGACTATTTAGCTTAGAAACTTTATTTAAATCTGTAACTTGGTCGTGGCGGGTAATTAAGAGATATTCCCACTCTGTCTCAACTTTAAAATGAAATTGGAATCAAAGGAAGTCTCCGGTCAGGAATAATGAAGGAGACGAGCAAAGAATTTATTCACAACATTGAACTATTTCCTTCATTTTAGTCAGGCTGGGATGGGGTGGTGTCGGTGGTGGTGGTGGTGGATGGGGTGGTGAGAGTCGTGGTGGAGAGGGTGGATGAGGTGGATGAGGTGGTGAGAGTGGTGGTGAAAGGGGTTGTGAAAGTAGTGGTGGAGGAGGGGGTGGTGGTGGTGAGAGAGATGAGGGAACTGGCACCAACACTTATACTCTCCTCATCTTCCTCCACTTTTATCCTTCCTTCTCCATCCTTCGCCCTCATTTCTCCCCTCTCCCTTCTCCTTCATCCCTCTCCCTCTCCCTCTCCCTCTCCCTCCTCCTTCATCCCTCTCCCTTTTTTCTCCCCTCTCCCTCTCCCTCCTCCTCCTCCTCTCCTATTCCTCCACCACATCTGTTCAGTAGCCATTCTTTTATATTCCCATTTTCTATTATGAATGGCGGGGAGGAAGGAATAACAGTAGAAAAGAATAAGAATAAGAAGACGACGAAGAAGAGGGAGGAGGAGGAGGGGGGAGAGAGGAAGGGAGGGAGGGGGAGAGAGAGGGAGGGAGGGAGGGGGAGAGGGAAGGGGGGAGGGGAGGGAGGTATATGTCAGACATGCATAGTTTATTAGTAAGAGTGAGAGGGAGAGTGGAGAAGGCTTTAAAAATTTCACATGAATATCATTAGCATCGGTTTTTTTCCTTATTATGCAAAGGTTAGTGTATTAATGAAGGGGTCTGCCTCTAAATGTTACATTAAAGTTCACCTCGGCCAGCCCATGTTAACTTAATTATGGCGTCTGTCTTCTCTTGTTCTATATTCAACACACACACACACACAGTCACACGTTGTTATTTTTATTATATATATATATTTTTTTTTTTTTTTGTATGTACAGTATGTATTTTCGAAATATTTTATACTTGAGATGAATATTTTCTTCTCTTTCTGTGTCATACCAAATGGGCTTCTTGGTATATAAATATAGAGAAGAGTGAGTGTGCTGTTCAATGCTTTTAATTATTTAGGATATGTGAGAATAATGTGAGATATATTAAATTATGCATGAGAGACCCGAGCCAGTGTGTGTGTGTGTGTGTGTGTGTGTGTGTGTGTGTGTTGTATGAAATATTTATAACATCGTTGTTTGTTTTGGTTACGATGCTGCCTGTTGTGTTTTAATTAATTAAATGTAAAGTTTTTTGTTGTTTGATTTGATTACGTTTTTTTTTTTTTTTTCTTTCTCGTAGATCGTAAAATATATGCACACGAGAAATTTAGGGACATGTATTTTCCTGTACTAAGATATCGAGGGAGAACATACACGCACAAGGAGACAATACAAAAGGAAAGTACTCACTCACTTACTCACTCCCACACTCTCAGACAAAACAACTCACTCACTCTCAGACAAATAAAAAAACGCACTCACTCACTCTCAGACAAAAATGTAAAAAATCACTCACTCTCTCACTCTCTCACTCTCTCAAACAATAGAAAAAACTCACTCACTCACTCACTCACTCCCACACTCAGACAAAAAACTCACTAACTCACTCACTCCCACACTCTCTCAAACAACAACAACAAAAAACTCCCTCACTCCCTCACTCACTCGCTCACTCACTCAGAACATGTTTTGGACACGCCTGAGGGACCCCTTGTATAGAGTATCACACACACCCCACTTCGCCTCGCTATATGGGCAAGTTCTCAGCAAATTATACCTGGAATGGGGCCTGCTGCCTTTCACTGGGTCGGGTCCATGGAGATACTGTTATTCACGGCCACCCGCTGGTCGATAAATACGGAATCAGTTTGGTGAATGTTGCAGCATCTTTATATTGTGTGTGTGTTTGTGTGTGTGTGTGTGTAGGGGAGGGAAGGGGTAGTTGTGTGAGTGTGTATAGTTGTGTGTTAAGTGTGTGTGTGAGTGAAAT
The DNA here is from genome assembly GCA_034508575.1 of Petrolisthes manimaculis. Classification (NCBI taxonomy): domain Eukaryota; kingdom Metazoa; phylum Arthropoda; class Malacostraca; order Decapoda; family Porcellanidae; genus Petrolisthes; species Petrolisthes manimaculis. Next base: position 12,839 of record JAWZYT010007311.1, on the reverse strand, counting down.
TCTGGAGGGAAGGAGAGAGGGAAAGTGAGAGAGTTGGAGGAAGTGAAAGTGGAAGAGGTGGAGGGGAAATGCATTGGGGAGGAAGTGGTGACGTGGAGGTGGAATAGAGGAGGTGGTGGAAGTGGAGGTGGAATAGAGGAGATGGTGGATGTGGAGGTGGAATAGAGGAGGTAGTGGATGTGGATGTAGAATAAGGGTGGTGGTAGTGGTGGTAGAACAGAAGCAGTGGAATTGTGTATAGGTGGAGTAGAGTTGATGGAAGTGGAATAGAGGTGGTGGAAGTTGAGGTGGAGTAGAGGTGGTGGAAGTGGAGGTGGAGTAGAGGTGGTGGATGGATGTGGTGGTCAGCTTCCTCCAGTGACACATGTCTGGACAGGTGCCAGGGTAGGGGGGGGAGGGAGGAAGAGGAGGAGGTGGGGGAGTTTGAGTGGGGGGTAGGGAAAGGCACTACACCTCCATCTTTCTCTACTCGATACTCATTTACAACCCCTCTCTCTCTCTCTCTCTCTCTCTCTCTCTCTCTCTCTCTCTCTCTCTCTCTAGTCCTACGAGTCAAACGTAGGGTTACTAAAATCAAGATAAATATAGTTAGTTATATTTACTTTGACTAAAATTATACCAAGTCTGAGAAACAAAACGTACTAGGTATTTAAAATTATCAAAGGCATAGACAATAATAATGGTCAACTACTACCACAACCACCACCACCACCACCAAGACTATTACCACTATGCTACTGCTATTACTACTACCATTACTACCACTATCACCAGTCAGTATCAAGGATTTAGGATTCAAGAAGTAATGCTGTTACAGTCTCTTTAAATATTTAATGCCTTGTGGTATAAAAGTAAGTCTAACACACACACACACACACACACACACACACACACACACACATTCGAGGGAAAAGGACACACACACACACACACACGAGGGAAGAGGACACACACACACACACACACGTAATTATGTACACACACCGCGCACATCCTAGGACAGAATCAGGTCCACAACACTGAGAAACGCACACGGAAACACTCACATGCGCACACAACACCGTACACACACACACACACACACACGCTGTGATGACGGGTGGCTGGTCGCTCGCTGGACTCAGAGAGGGGTGAGGGAGGGTCAGGGATGAGGGGGGTGAGGGAGAAGAAGAAGAAGAAGAGGAGGAGGGGTGGTGGTGGTGGGTGTGGTCAGAGGAAGTCCAGTGGAGGGAGGAAGGACAGAGAGAGAGAAAAGAGAGACAGGGAGGGAGGGAGGGAAGGAGAGGAGAGAGAGAGAGAGTGGGAAAGTGAGTGAAGGTGGGGGGTGGGGGGATAGGGAGGGAGGGTGTTGCGATCATCACATTCTGATCTATTTTCCATTTTCTGTGTCTAATTTCGTTTCTAGAGGAGTTCCCCCCTCCTTATAAAGCAAAGGGGGAGACTCAACTCTTCTTCCCTTCACCTCAGATTAATATTTGTTGTTTGGGTTTGTATAGACGAGGGTGTGTTGTCTTCTAAGATGTTATTGATTGATGATACGCGGCCGTCCCTTACCCCCCAACCCCCCAACCCCCTCTTTCCTCCTTCCTAGATGCCCTTCCTCCCCATGTACCCTCTCCCTCCTCTCTCTCTCTCTCTCTCTCTGACCATCCCGCCCCCTACTTCTCCTATCCCTCTCTCTCCTTCATTCCCTCTCCCTCTCTCTCCCCCTTCACTCTCCAAAACTATCCTTCCCTCTCCTCCTCCTCCTCCTCCTCCTCCTCCTATGATTTATCATTCCCTCCTCTTCCTCTCCCTATCATACTATATAATTATAACATTAAAATTATAATTATATAGTTAGCACATTATAACCAAACAGTTTTATAAGATTTGTTGCTGTTTGAAAGTCAAGTGGTATTTCTATAAGTATATTTCCTTCATCACCAACATCACCACCACTACATTTCTCCATCACCTATCATTATCCTCCATCTCCACCAACATTCTACATCACCTATCATTATCCATCTCCTTCAAGATTCTCCATCACCTATTATTCTCCACCGCTACCACCACCAGAACGATTCTCCATCACCTTTCATTCTCCATCACCTCCTTCTCTCTATAATCTTACCACCTCCTCCACTCCTCCAACGACGCCCTCTCTCTATCTCTCTCTCTCTCTCTCTCTCTCTCTCTCTCTCTCTTGGTATATTGGTTATGGCGAAGCACGGAGGAGGAAGAGAAAGAATAATAAGAAGAAGAGGAGAAGGAAGAGGAACAAGAGGAAGGAGGGAAAGAGAAAAAAAGAATAAGAATAAAAAGAGAGATGGTTGTGATTCTGGTAACAGGGGAGAGGCACTGAAGAAGAAAGGAATAGGAGGAATAGAAGAAGAGGAGAAAGAAGAGGTGGAAGAGAAAGAAAGAGAAAGTCGAAGAGTAAGTTTACAAAAATTCCAGCGTTTTACAAAGAGACTTATAAATCATACGGCGTTAATCATGATAACATTCAAATGACAATAATTAACTATATGTTTATTAAATTATGTGTGTGTTTGCGTTTGTGTGTATGTGTATGCGTGGGTTTATATGTGTGAGTGGGTGTGGGTTTTTTCTGGTGTGTGTGTGTGTATGTGTGTGTGTGTATGCGTGGGTTTATATGTGTGAGTGTGTGTGTTTTTTTCTGGTGTGTGTGTGTGTGTGTATGTGTGTGTTATACCTCATCTGTGGTTACTCCCTAATATAATAAAAAAAAAAACATTCTAGAGTTAGTCGAAAAACAATCACAAAATTCAGAAATAATTTGTTGGGGGCGACTTTGGGAGTGCAATTAATTCCTTCAAACTATGCCAGGAAACACTGCATACGAGTAATTGTAGAGGGGGGATCTGTTTCGCAGCACCGTTTGGAGGAATCGGTACCCATGCATACACAACAGATTATCCTCTGCTTAATTGTATAAACCCCGAACAAGTCCCTATTGTGTGTGTGTGTGTGTGTGTACGAACAGGTATATGTGTGTGTGTATGCAAGTATGAGTGGGGGTATACATGTGTGTATGTGTGTGTTTGTGTGTGTACGAACAGGTATGTGTGGTGTATAGAAGTATATGTGGGTGTATTTGTGTTTGTACGTACGAGTATGTGTGTGTGTTTGAGTATGTATGTACGAGTATGTGTGTGTGTGTGTGTGTGTGTGTATGTGTCCTCCCCGGGGCTTCAACCTCCTGCCGACCCTTCCACTACATCCATCGCCCCGGCCACCTCCTCTCCTCTCCTCTCTTCTCTTCCACACCATTCCCTCCACCCGCGGCCCACCACCCAAAAAATTTCTCCGCCTATACCATGCTATCGCCTGCCAAACAACCGACACAGCCATGCACACCAGAAGGGGGCCGGCGAGGGGGGCGCCGCGCCATGTTGTCAACCCTTCTACTGAGCCCCCTCTCTCTCCCTCCTGTGTGTGTGTGTTTGTGTGTGTGTGTGTTGCAGAGATGACTTTATTTTTTGTAGGGGTAATTTCTTTGGGGAAGACCTCGTATCAAAAAGTTTTAGTTATCATTTACATATTCAGGTTTACATATTTATTTTCAAATGTAATAGCAGAACACTTTAATTAAGGGGAGAGTATACTTTTGGTACATTGGAGCGCCTTGATTCCTCCAAAGTATGTCAGAAAACAGAACCAGAGGAACAAATATAATGGTGGCCTGTTGCTTGGAATAATTTGGAGGAACAACTTGCTCCGGATTTAACAACATTGTATCCTCCCCTTATCAGTAGTCTGAAATTTACCTTGTCATTATTTTTTATCAGTGGTGTCACGATATCAATATTTTTATTTCGATTTAATCTTAACATTACCAAGCTATTTCAGGACATACGTATATTAGACCTTGTGTTGCGACCATAGTTAGGTAATGTGTCAGAGAAATTTAGAACGTGGGTCTTTCTACGTTTAGTTTGTGATTAGGTTATTTACGTTCTTCCATTTGGGACTTCACTCGTGGGGGATGGGATGAAGGAAAGAGGAAGGTGAAGGAAGGAAGGAAGGAAGGACGGGAAGGAGGAGAGAGGAAGGTGGAGGAAGGAAGGAAGGACGGGAAGGAGGAGAGAGGAAGGAAGGAAGGACAGGACAGGAGGAGAGAGGAAGGAAGGAAGGATGGACAGGAAGGAGGAGAGAATGTGTTGAATGTTGAGTGGTCGTCACTATATTCCCAGCCTGGCCATGCATCCCTTCCTTCACAACTCACAACTCCCATCATGAACCACTACTGCAACACCATCACTACCACCATCACCACCACTATCACTACTACTTCCTTCTCTTCTTCTTCAACCATCATCACTACCACCATCACCACCAATATCACTACTACTTCCTTCTATTCTTCTTCAACCATCACCACTTCTACAACCACTATCTTCACCTTCCCTCCACCTTTCTCTCCACCTTACTCTCCACCTTTCTCTCCTCCTCCTCCTCCTCGTGCATGTCTACCAAGTGTTGTCTGGAGGCGAGGTGAGAAAGGTCAAGGAGAAGGTAGGTCGAGGTCAAGAACACCTGACGAAGGGCCTCACGAGATGATGCCACTTGCCTTCTGTCTGGCGGCGCCCTTCAGACAGCCTCAGTGTGTGTGTGTGTGTGTGTGTGTGTGTGTGTTGGGGTTAAACTATGGATGGATGCATGGATAGTGGAGGGAGGGAGGGGAGAAGGATGGAGAGTGAGAGTGAGTGAGTGAGGGAGTGAGTGAGGCTGAGGCACATGTCTCATATGGCCCTAGCATCACCAGCAGTTGGTTGTCATGGCAACGTTGACGCAGCAGGTCACTTGAATAATGACTCGTTTCCAGGCTGAGGCAAGTGGTCCTCCTCTCCCAGGCACCATCATGCACTCACTCTATCTAGCCATGCACGCTATAGGACCTGACCTCACCTGACCTGACCTGACCTGACAACATGCATATATCCTCTCCAAGACAACCATGACCTGTTAAGCCTGACGTGACCTGTCCTACGAACACTTACTGTCCTTGCAAAAATACACTCTGACCTGACCTGATTTTATTTAACCTGACCTGACCTGGCACTATCAAACAGTCACTCCCTCTCCATGGTAAAAAGATATCCCACGAAAATGACCTGTCGCCTGATGGATTCCCTAACCTGACCTGACCTGACCTGACCTGGCCTGGGAACTCCATATATCACCTCACACACGTCCATAACACGGTGCCTGTCCTCCTGCATATATATCCTTCCTACCCTCACCTCACCTCACTACTACAAGGGTAAAGGAGGGAAGGCAGAAAAGGGATAACAGAATTCTCCTCCTATCTTCTCTCTCTCTCTCTCTCT
>JAWZYT010007311.1:0-2500 GCA_034508575.1 Petrolisthes manimaculis | reverse complement strand
TTCCCCATTCTCCCTGCCTCTCTACAACCTCCCCCCCTCCCACTCCTCCAGCAAGTCAGGGGAGGGGGGAGAGAAACGGGGGGCGGAAAAGAAGGTAAATGTCATATCAGCCTCAATCCCCTCCCCCTCTCCTTTCCTCCCTCCCCCACCCCCCCGGCTTCATCACAATAGATAGAGTGTACATAATGCATTCAGCCCTCAACACTCTGAAATAATAAAGAGAATGAAATGTTGCTCTCTCTCTCTCTCTCTCTTTCTCTCTCTCTCTCTCTCTCTCTCTCTCTCTCTCTCTCTCTCTCTCTCTCTCTCTCTCTCTCTCTCTCTCTCTCTCTCTCTCTGCTGGTAACTCTTCCCCTTTACAAACAAACAATGGAAATACTGGGATAATACTTTATGTAAAATATTTGAGAAACTCCTTCACTTATATAGGCAGATGTTTATTTACCTCTGCCTGAAACAATAATTATGCAGGTGTTTATTATATTATGTTATTTTATTCATCATCTATCTTTCTCCCCATTTTTTTATCATCTATCTTTCTCCCCATTTTTTTTATCATCTTATTTTTCTCCCCATGTGCTCCCTTTCCATCCATACAACTGTCCCTTCTAATCCTCATCTCATCCCCTGTCCTTTCTCACTTCACACTGCCCCTCATCCTTCTAACCTTATCCTTCCTCCTCTTCCTCCTCCTTCTTCTCTTCCCCTTACCCCTGCTCTTCTTCCTCCTCCTCCTCCTCATCTCACCCCCTGTCGCTTCTCACTTCTTCACCCTGCCCCTCAGCCTCCTCACCTTACCCCCTCCTCCTCCTTCTTACCTCCACTTGCTCCTCGTCCTTCTCCTCCTTCTCGTTCTTACCTCCACCCTGCTCCTCGTCCTCCTTCTTACCTCCACCCTGCTCCTCCTCCTGCTCCTCCTCCTCCTTCTAACCACCACCCTGCTCCTCGTCCTTCTCCTCCTTCTTCTTACCTCGCCCTGCTCCTCCTCCTCCCCCCACCTTCCTCCCTCCTCCCTCCCCCCAGCAGTGCGTGTCGTGTAAGTTGAGCCACGGACACTCCAGGCTGCCAATTTGGTGTTATAATGGAGCCTCTCCCTCCCTGCCGGACTGTGGGGGGCAAGTCCACCCAAGAAGAACCCATCCCCACACATTTCTAAGGACTCACTCTCACCTCTCAAGCTTCGAAACCCCAGACCTTACTCAGAATTCTAAGGGCTCACTCTCAAGCTTCGAATCCCAGATCTTATTCAAAATTCTAATAGTATAAGGGTTCACTCTCAAGTTTCGAACTCCAGACCTTATTTAGAATTCTAATAGTATAAGGGTTCACTCTCAAGCTTCGAACCCGAGACCTTATTCAGAATTCTAAGGGCTCACTCTCAAGCTTCGAACCCCAGGACCTTGCTCATAATTCTAAGGGTACATTCTCAGACTTATATAGGACACCAGAAGCTCAGATTTCTTCATATTTACAGGGACACTTTGTCATGATTACACTCTTTTTTTTAGGGCCCATTCGTTCTATATTTCTTTCATACTAGCAATAGACAAATAAGTGAGTGAACGGAGTGAGTGAATCGAGTGAGTGAATAAGCATATAGTCATGAGTGAAATGAGTGGATGATGTAGTGAGTAAACGAAAGTCAACACGAGTGAAAATATGAGTGATGAGGAGTGGAGTGAGTGTATATGAGTGACACACCACATCTCTTCCTATATCCTTACGTCTTTCCTTTACTATTCATCACACTCGTTCCTTTACTCTTCCTTCCCATCTCCCTCTTTTCCTAAATTCCTCATTCCTCTCCTTCTTTCCTTTCTTTTCTTCTTCCTCATCTCACCCTCTTCCTAAAATCCTCATTCCCCACCTTTCCTTTCTTTCTATTCTTCATCTCCCTATCTTTCTAATTTCTCCATTCCCCTCCCTCTCTCCTTCCTTCCTTCTCCTCCCCAATCTCTCTCTCCATCTCTTCCTAATCTTCATTCCCCTCACTCACTCCTTCCTTCCTTCCTTCCTTCCTTTCCTCCTCCCCCTTCCTCCTTCATTCCCCTCCTCCCACCACCACCACCACCACCACCACGACAACACAACTGGATAGATTGTAACCCCGGGGTGAAAATCAATACCCTTGGGGCGGGGGAAAGGGGAGGAGGGGGGGAAGAGGCAGAGGGTGGGGGGGAGGGGGGGGAGGGGAGGCAAGGGTCCAGGGAGAGCTTCAAAATAAATAAATACTGGAATGAGAGCAGCGACCCCCTCCCCCCCTCTACTACTACCCCCTCCCCTCCCCCCCTCTACTCCTACTACTACTACTACTACCCCCTCCCCTCCCCCCCCCGAGTGAGAGCCTTTACGGAGCTGGTCAGATGGAAAAACAAAAGAGCATCGGATCCATTATTAGAGTGGCGGGAAGCGGTTCAAGAGGGCCACTCAGGCGTCTGGTGTCCCAGCCCTGATGATGCACCCACTCACTCACCTTGTTCATAATGGCTCACACACTCAC
>JAWZYT010007310.1:15000-27347 GCA_034508575.1 Petrolisthes manimaculis | reverse complement strand
ATAAACGTAAACACAATACAGTTAATAAAGAAATAAAGGAAGAATAAAAATACACACACACACACACACACACACACACACACACACACACACACACACACACAAACACAAACAAACTAATGACCAACTTATCCAAACTAACATCCCACCCTTTATTTGTATTCTTTTTTCTATTTGTTTACGGGTTTTTTTTCAGGTAACCCTACACGAATCTCCCACCGATGTTATTGTCATTGGTTCCGGTCTCCCAGGCGACCCAGGACTGCCCAGGAGATACAGATACGGAGGAAGAGGAGGAGACGACGATGATGGAGGAAGGAGAAGAGGAGATGATGATGGAGATGATGGAGGAAGAAGAGAAGGAGGAGGAGGAGGAAGAGGAGGAGGAGGAGAAGGATTAATTTTCAGTGGATTTGACGATTTTAATATTGAACAGAGTAGTAGTTTTAGTAGTGGTAGTAGTGGTGGTAGTAGTGGTAGTAGCTTCATCATTGGTAGTGGTGGTGATGGTGGTAGAGACTTTGAATTTGGAGACCGTGATGGTGGTAGGGGAGATGGTGGTAGGGGAGATGGTGGTAGGGATCGTGATGGTGGTAGGGATAGGGATGGTGGTAGGGGAGATGGTGGTAGGGATAGGGATGGTGGTAGGGGAGATGGTGGTAGGGGAGATGGTGGTAGAGACTTTGATGGTGGTAGGGATGGTGGTAGGGACCGTGATGGTGGTAGAGGAGATGGTGGTAGGGGAGATGGTGGTAGAGACTTTGATGGTGGTAGGGATGGTGGTAGGGGAGATGGTGGTAGGGGAGATGGTGGTAGGGGAGATGGTGGTAGAGACTTTGATGGTGGTAGGGATGGTGGTAGGGGAGATGGTGGTAGAGACTTTGATGGTGGTAGGGGAGATGGTGGTAGGGACCGTGATGGTGGTAGGGGAGATGGTGGTAGGGGAGAAGGTGGTAGGGGAGATGGTGGTAGGGGAGATGGTGGTAGGGACTTTGAATTTGGAGATGGTGGTGGTTTTGGAGGAGCAGCTTTTGGAGGAGGAGCAGCTTTTGGAGGAGGAGCTTTTGGAGGAGGAGCTTTTGGAGGAGGAGCTTCATTTGGAGGAGGAGCTTCATTTGGAGGAGGAGCTTCATTTGGAGGTGGAGAAGGTGGAGATATTGGTCAAGTTGGAGATGTTGGAGAAGGAGGTGGCTTTGTAATTGGAGGAGGATTTGGAGGAGAAGGTGAAGTTGGAGGAGGAGGTGGATTTGGAGGAGCAGGTGAAGTTGGAGAATTTGAAGTTGGAGAGGGAGGTGGATTTGGACTTGGAGGAGAAGGTGAAGTTGGAGAGGGAGGTGGATTTGGAGTTGGAGGAGAAGGTGAAGTTGGAGAGGGAGGTGGTTTTGTAATTGGTGGAGGATTTGGTGGAGAAGGTGAAGTTGGAGAAGTTGGAGGAGGAGGTGAATTTGGATTTGGAGGAGAAGGTGAAATTGGAGGAGGAGGTTTTGATATTCGAGGAGGATTTGGAGGAGAAGGTGAAATTGGAGAAGTTGGTGAAGTTGGATTTGGAGGAGAATTTGGAGGAGCAGGTGAAATTGGTGAAGTTGGAGAAGTTGGAGAAGGAGGTGGTTTTGGAGTTGGAGGAGAAGGTGATATTGGAGGAGGAGGTGATTTCGGATTTGGAGGAGAAGGTGAAGTTGGAGAGGGAGGTGGATTCGGATTTGGAGGAGAAGGTGATATTGGAGGAGGAGGTGATTTCGGATTTGGAGGAGAAGGTGAAGTTGGAGAGGGAGGTGGTTTCGGATTTGGAGGAGAAGGTGAAGTTGGAGAAATTGGTGAAGTTGGAGAAGGAGGTGGATTTATAAACGGTGGAGGATTTGGAGGAGAAGGTGAAGTTGGAGAATTTGAAGTAGGAGAAGTTGGAGAAGAAGGTAGTGTCGGTGCCAGCTTTGCTAGTGGTGGACGTCAGGGTAGTAGTGGAGGAAGTGGCAGTGAGGGTAGTAGTGGAGGAAGTGGTAGTGAGGGTAGTAGTGGAGGAAGTAGTTTTGTTAGTGGTAGTGAGGGTAGTAGTGGAGGAAGTAGTTTTGTCAGTGGTAGTGAGGGTAGTATTGGAGGTAGTAGCTTTGTCAGTGGTAGTGAGGGTAGTAGTGGAGGAAGTGTTATTGTCAGTGAGGGTAGTAGTTTTGTCAGTGGTAGTGAGGGTAGTAGTTTTGTTAGTGGTAGTGAAGGTAGTAGTGGAGGTAGTATCATTGTTAGTGGAGGCAGTGGAGGAAGTGTCAGTGAAGGCAGTAGCTTTGGAAGTATCAGTGGTAGTGAGGGTAGTAGTTTTGTCAGTGGCAGTGAGGGTAGTAGTGGACAAGGAAGTAGTGGCTTTGGAGAGGGAGGTGTTCTTAGTGTTACCTTTGGAAGTGGCAGTGGAAGTAGTCAGGGAGGAAGTAGCTTTGGAAGTAGTCAGGGTAGTAGTCAGGGAAGTAGTCAGGGTAGTATTGGCTTTGGAAGTAGTCAGGGAGGTAGTCAGGGAGGAAGTAGCTTTGGAAGTAGTCAGGGAGGAAGTAGCTTTGGAAGTAGTCAGGGAGGAAGTAGCTTTGGAAGTAGTCAGGGAGGAAGTAGCTTTGGAAGTAGTCAGGGAGGAAGTAGCTTTGGAAGTAGTCAGGGTAGTAGTCAGGGAGGAAGTAGCTTTGGAAGTAGTCAGGGAAGTAGTCAGGGAGGAAGTAGCTTTGGAAGTAGTCAGGGAGGAAGTAGCTTTGGAAGTAGTCAGGGAAGTAGTCAGGGAGGAAGTAGCTTTGGAAGTAGTCAGGGAAGTAGTCAGGGAGGAAGTAGCTTTGGAAGTAGTCAGGGTAGTAGTCAGGGAGGAAGTAGCTTTGGAAGTAGTCAGGGTAGTATTGGCTTTGGAAGTAGTCAGGGAAGTAGTCAGGGTAGTAGCTTTGGAGGTAGTCAGGGTAGTAGTCAGGGTAGTAGCTTTGGAGGTAGTGGTGGTGGTGGTCAAGCAATCATCTTTGGTGAAGGTAGTGGGGTTGGCAGTAGTTTTGGAGAGGTTAGTAGTAGTCAGGGAAGTGGCTTTGGAAGTGTTAGTAGTCAAGGAAGTGGCTTTGGAAGTGTCAGTAGTCAGGGAAGTGGTTTTGGAAGTGTTAGTAGTCAAGGAAGTGGTTTTGGAAGTGTTAGTAGTCAAGGAAGTGGTTTTGGAAGTGTTAGTAGTCAGGGAAGTAGTTTTGGAGAGGCTAGTGGCAGTCAGGGTAGTAGTTTTGGAAGTGTTAGTAGTAGCAATCAGGGAAGTAGCTTTGGAAGTCAGGGAAGTAGCTTTGGAAGTCAGGGAAGTAGTATTGGAAGTCAGGGAGGTAGTATTGGAAGTCAGGGAGGTAGTATTGGAAGTCAGGGAGGTAGTATTGGAATTATCAGTGGCAGTCAGGGCAGCGGCTTTGAAAGTTTTAGCGGCAATCAGGGAAGTGGCGGCTTTGGAATCATCAGCGGAGGTCAAGGAAGTGAGTTTGGAAGTGGTAACCTGTTTACAATTGGTGGCGGCGATGGAGGAGCAGGTGGATTTGGAGGAGCAGGTGGATTTGGAGGGGCTGGTGGCTCCGTGGGTCAGTTTTCCTTCGCCGGGGCAGACTTCCCCGACGTTCCGCTCATCGTCGTTCACCCTGATATCTTCGGGGGTGCCCAGGGTAGTGGTGGCGGTGGGGTGTCCGGTGGTGCGGGGGGTCTCCAGACGCCGTTCGTTTTCGTTGATCAGAGCGGTAATATTCTTCACTCTGGTGGCGGCGGTGGGACTAGTCTGGCCCGGCAAGGTGGAGTTGCGGCACAAGACGTAATCACCACCTCAGGTAGTAGTGGTGGTAGTATTGGTGGTGGTAGTGATGGTGCTATCTTTGTTGAATCTGGTAATGCACAAACTTCCTCCAGTTCAGGTAGTGGTAGTGGTAGTGGTGGTAGTGGTGGTGCTATCTTTGTTGAATCCGGTAACACACAAACCTCCTCCAGCTCAGGTAGTAGTGGTGGTAGTGGTGGTGCTATCTTTATTGAATCTGGTAATGCACAGACTTCCTCCTCAGGTAGTGGTAGTGGTAGTGGTAGTGGTGGTAGTGGTGCTATCTTTGTTGAATCTGGTAATGCACAGACCTCCACCTCAGGTAGTGGTAGTGGTAGTGGTGGTAGTGGTGCTATCTTTATTGAATCTGGTAATACACAAACCTCCACCAGCTCAGGTAGTGGTAGCAGTGGTAGTATCAGTGGTGGTAGTGAAGCTCTCATTGTTGAATCAGGTAACACACAAGCCTCCACCTCCAAGTCAGGCAGTGGTGGAAGTAGTAGCTCTGTGTTTGTGGAGTCGAGTAACACCCTGGGAGCCACCAGTGAGGTTTCGGCTTCCTCTGGTTTGAGTGGATTTAGTGGTCCGACAAGCTTTGGTGGTCGGGTTGGAGTTTCTACTGTTGTTGATCCTGCCCAAACTGGTCATATAGATCCTGTCCCTGCCCCTGCCTCTATTACCCCTATAGATCCTGTCCCTGCCCCTGCCCCTATTACCCCTGTAGATCCTGTCCCTGTCCCTACAACTCCTGTGGATCCTGTCCCTGTCCCTGCCTCTATTACCCCTGTAGATCCTTCTACTATTTCAACTAGTGTTACAGACCCTATCGTTACTAGTAGTATCTCTAGAGTTGGACCTGTAGCTGGTGCTCCAGCCACACCCAGTGTAACAATTGCTACTACTGGTACTACTGGCACTACTGGCACTACTGGCTCTATTGGCACTACTACTGGTACTACTGGCTCTATTGCTGGTGCTACTACTGGCACTGCTGGTTCTACTACTGGCACTGCTGGTTCTACTACTGGCACTACTGGTGCAACTACTGCTGGTGCAACTACTGCTGGTGCAACTACTGGCTCTACTGTTGGTGCTACTGGTGCAACTACTCGCATAACTGGCTCTACTACTGGCACAACTGCCTCTACTGTTGGTGCTACTGGTGCAACTACTGCTGGTGCTACTACTGGCACAACTGGCTCTACTACTGTTGGTGCAACTGGCATTCCTCTTGGTGCAACTGTTGGTGCAACTGGAGCTACTGCTGGTACTACTGTCTCTCCTGGTGGTGGAGTCCCTCCTCCTGCCATTGCTACTAACAGAATTCTCTCAGTCTCGACTGCTGGTGGAGTTGCCCCTGCTGCCCCTGTTGCCCCTGCTGGAGTTGCCCCTGCTGCCCCTGTTGCCCCTGCTGCCCCTGCTGCTGCTGGATTTGCCCCTGCTGCCCCTGTTGCCCCTACTTTCCCTGCTGCTGGTGGATTTGCCCCTGGTTCCCTTACAGCTGGTACTCTTGCCCCTGCTGCCCCTGGTGCCCCTATAGCTGGTACTCTTGCCTCTGCTACTGGTGGTTTTATCTCCCCTGCCCCTACTACTGGTGGTAATCCCCCTCCTGTACTTACTGCTGCTGGGACTCCTACACATTTTACCACTACTACTACCCAAACCTTCTCTCCTTCTCCTCCTACCTTCGGGGGTTTTATACCTATTACAAAGCTCAGCAGTGGGTCGCCAGGTAAACATGTCCAAAGCCTCACCACCTCCCAAGTGAACCAAGCCCAACAGGGAGTACGACCAGTCGGTATATTACCCGGCCTGTCTTCTAACTCCTTAACGAACCTTGGTAGACAAAATTCTGTTACCCGGCTCAATGTGGCTTCCCTGGGACCCCTCACTGGATTCTCCTCCGCTAATCGAGGACGTCCCACTATCACTACTAGACCAGCCACCTCTGGACCCATTGGTATTCCTCTAAGATTAGCGTCCGGAGCCTTTAGACGACAGACTCAGAGGAGAACTCCATCCAAATCCTCACTCCTCAGTAAGCTTCCATTCAACAGAGGCATCCGAAGGGCACGAACATCAAGACCCTTCAGTAGTAGGTTCTCACAACTTCGGGCACCCACAGCGCGAGTCCAAAGATCCCAGCCCCTCAGAGTACAGTTGGTTCCCTTCGCAACGACCAACTCACGACGACTTTGAGGTAGACGCGACGAGTGACAGAGAAGAAGGTGTACAGTATATTGCTCCTGTCCATATATAATTATCTAGTAAAGCCGAGTCTTCTGTTTCTGTATAACTGTGTTTAAGCGTAGGAAGCGAACCAAACCAACCAACCAACCCGGCCGTGATCTTCTTACGCCAGCGACACTTCGCCAACTTTGTACAGCGGTGTATAGCGGAGAGAAAGAGCGGACCGATCTTGTTAAAAATAAAGGTGTAAAGAAAATAATAATAATACATACATACCAAAGTTACTGATAACAATAAAAGTATAAAGTATTAAATAAAAACATACACACCAAAGTTACTGATAACAATAAAAGTATAATGTATTAAATAAAAACATACACACCAAAGTTACTGATACATATATATATGATTTGGGTTTTCAAAGTTTGTCTAAGATTGGCAAAAACTTAGAAGGTTTGCTTGTTTGTTTACATATATATATATTTTTTCTTTATCTTCTCAGAGGTCTAAAAAAAAATACACACACACCTCAGAGTCTTTGCAATTGATTGGTTGGTGTGTCAGAAAAATAGTATGATGTGATTGGTTGCACAGAGGCTTACACAGAAAGCTTATATATTATTTTTATGTTTGTCTCTTCCTTTTGCTTGTTGTTAAATATTATAATTATGGGACCCTGTGATGTGGTCAGAAAATTGGAGGTAAATGAGTCCTTCAACTATTGCCACGAAACACACACACACAACACAACACACAGCTATAAGGAAGTAGCGTGTTTCGTGGCATAGTTGGGAGGACACAGAAGCCTTCAATTCCCATCCACAATCACAGGGTTTTTATATTAGTATTAGTATTATATATATAGTATTAGGAGAAAAAAAATTGTCAGCGATTTTGTATACTCCAAACTCATCCACATAACCACGTCAGGAAACAGGGTGGTTATACATACAAAGGAATACAAAGGAATACATACATCTGTTTCCTGAGACATACATGATACAGGGTTTGGAGGAGTGTACAGTCGTCTCCATAAATTTCGAGACACTATCTGTTAGACTTTATCCATCACGTATTGTGTTCTTGATATTTCTGGAGGCAACTGTACCTGCACACACACACACACACACACACACACACAGTCTCTCAATAACAAACACACACACACACACACACACACACAGTCTCTCAATAACAAACACACACACACACACACACACACACAGTCTCTCAATAACAAACACACACACACACACACACACACAGTCTCTCAATAACAAACACACACACACACACACACAGTCTCTCAATAACACACACACACACACACATTTCTTTCATTAACAAACACACACACACACACACACAGTCTCTCAATAACAAACACACACACACACACACACACACACACAGGATTCCTTAAAATATCTGCTGTACAAAAAAAGTGATAGTAATGTAGTTAAGAAAATTATATTATGTACATAAATAAATAAAACCAAAATTGTTATTAAAGTGTCTAAGTATCCTTCATTTATAATAATAATAATAATAATAATAATAATAATAATAATAATAATAATAATAATAATAATAATAATAATAATAACAATAATAATAACAATAATAATAACAATAATAATAACAATAACAATAACAATAACAATAACAATAATAATAATAATAATAATAATAATAATAATAATAATAATAATAATAATAATAATAATAATAAATGAGAAAAATACGAAGAAAATAAATATATAAAAGAGAAAAAAAGTATAATTATCAAAAATACAAATGAAATAATAATAATACTAAAAAAAAAAAAAAAAAAATTACACGAAGGAAGGAAGGAAGGAATGTGTGACTGGATATATGATTGTGACTGTACATTATTATTATTATTATTGTTATTGTTATTATTGTTTTGGTAATCACAGAGTTACTTGGCAGACCATTCATTGCAATACTTCCAGAATAATGGATTTCTGTGGTCAACTGTACATACATACCATTTCTTGACCATAGTGAATGTTTTGTTTGGGAAAGGATTGGTGTGTGTGTGTGTGTGTGTGTGTCCCTCTCTCTCTCTCTCTCTCTCTCTAATCTACCCTATCTCTCTCTCTCTCACACACACATTCTCTCTCTCTCTAATCTACCCTCTCTCTCTCACACACACACATTCTCTCTCTCTCTAATGTACCCTCTCACACACACACATACACACACTCTCTCTCTCTCTCAAATCTACCCTCTCTCTCTCACACACACACACACACATTCTCTCTCTCTCTAATCTACCCTCTCTCACACACACACACACACATTCTCTCTCTCTCTCTCTCTCTCTCTCTCTCTCTCTCTCTCTCTCTCTCTCTCTCTCTCTCTCTCTCTAATAAGGTAAACACCACACATTCACCTTCCTGTTTGACCTACTGAACTACAAGCATAATTCATAAAAACCAAACACACACACACACACACACACACACACACACACACACACACACACACACACCTTTCCCTTTGGCATCTCTCACTATTGTATCCATAATTGGCACATTTTTTATTTATTTTTATTATTATTATTATTATTATTATTATTATTATTATTATTATTTTTTTTTTTTTTTTTTTTTTTTAGGACCCTGTGATTGTGTTTATATATGGTGATTGAGGCTTCTGGCTGCTCCTGTGTGTGTGTGTGTGTGTGTGTGTGTGTGTGTGTGTGTGGTGGTATAATTTGAAGGACTCATTTACCTCCAATTTTCTTACTACAACTTTCTGTTTAATTAAAATCTATATATCTTTATCTAACTTATCTTTCTATTTAACATCTGTATATGTATCTATTCTATATCAGTATATCTTTCTTATATCACATCAATATATATTTCTTATCAATAACATCGCCATATCTTATTATCTATCTATCAACAGTATATCTATTTATCTATCTATCTATCTATCAAACATTTTTATATTCCTATTCCTCCATCTACTATCCCTGTATAAGCTATAAATATATATATATATATATATATATATATATATATATATATATATATATATATATATATATATATATATATATATATATATATATTTAAATGAAGAGACTGTGTGTGTCCTGGTATACAAATTGTCATGTGACCACCTACAGCGGCAGAAATTACACATGGAAAGTGTGTGACAGTGAGGGGGGACAGAGGACATTTTCGTCACAAAAAACACCCCACTAATTACTTAATTACACATAATTTACTTTTATCGTACGCCTGGCAACCCACTCGGTTTGTTTACATTCCACACGCTGCCACCGCTGGGAAGGGAAAAAATATTGTACGGTGTGTAGCACGGGCTTATGTTCTAGTATATATATATAATACTTATCTTTCTCAATCTTTAAATACATGTAGTTCAAATAAGTCATGCAAGCAAAATATTGAAAAGGAGGAACGAAGGAATGCAAGCAAAAACAATAACAACAACAACAATATATATGCTTATCTTTCTAAATCTTTAAATACTGTACATGTAGTTCAATTCAGTCAAGCAAATAAAATACTGGATGTCAGGAAGGAACGAAGGAATGCAACAACAACAACAACAACAACAACAACAACAAACAACCCTGCCTGCCCCCTGCTTGCCTGCTTGCCACACCTACTGCAGTCAAAATCATAACAAAAAAACAAACCTACAAAATGCCTGCACCTGCTGTTCTGTTTATCATGATAGGCTTATAAAAAAAAAAAAAAAAAAAAAAAAAAAAAAAAAAAAAAAAAACTATATAATACGAATGAAGGAATTGAGGGAAAGGTAGGGGGGAAAGAGGGGGGGAGGGGAAGGGAGGGAGGGGGGGAAGGAAAGGGAGGGGTAGGTGGGGGTGACATTCCTTTAATTGATAAAAAAAAAATATATATAAAAGGGATAAAATTTCAAAGTACTTTATTATTTTGTAGTTACTCGGAACATGAAAAAAAAAAATGAGTAAAATTTCAAAGTATTTTATTATTTTTTTGTATAGTTACTCGTGTCAATTTTACGTTTTCTGTCACACCTTCCGTTTTCTCTCTCTCGTGTTTATAGAGGGTGTAGTTAGAAAATGGGATGTTAGAGTGAGTCCTTCATATACACACGCACACACACACACATTCGCTCATTCACACACACACACACATTCGCTCATTCACACACACACGTACACAATCGTTCGCTCACACACACACACAACTATTCTCTGGCACACACACACATTCACTCATTCACACAACCATACACTCACTCACACACACACTCATAATCATTCATTCACACACACACACATACAGACAGACAGACAGACAGACAGACAGACAGACAGACAGACAGACAGACAGACAGACAGAGAGAGAGACATAGACAGAGACAGAGAGAGAGACAGAGACAGACACAGACAGAGAGAGAGAGACAGAGAGAGACACACACGGAGACAGACAAACATAGAGAGAGACAGAGACAGAGAGAGACAGAGAGAGACAGAGACAGAGAGAGACAGAGACAGACAAACACACACACAGAGACAGACAAACACACACACACAGACAGAGAGAGAGAGAGTGAGTTAATAAAAAAAATATTAAGGTAAGGTTCGAGAGTAAATAAATAAAAAAAAATCTTACCTTGTGAAGTGTAAGTTAGTTTGATCACACACACACACACAGAGAGAGAGAGAGAGAGAGAGAGAGAGAGAGAGAGAGAGAGAGAGAGAGAGAGAGAGAGGCAAAGGTACAGCCACAATCAAAATTAATATCCACCCATACTTTTCTTCACGTTCGATTATCATTTCTTCACTTTGTTGGGAATTTGGAAATAAACCACAATTGAATTACCTTTTTTATAAGATATTCTATGAGTTTAATTAAGGGGGTATATAATTCTTTTTTGTTACATATACAGTCGTGGTCAATAATAATCATCCACATATGGGTATCTCAAACAATTTCCTATCTAAAATTTTCACGTTCACATATGATATTATTGTTTTAAGTAGTGCATAGCTACTTGTATTAAATTAAAAGATGGTAGTTAACTTATTTATTGGAAAGTTTATCATCTTAGGAACAGAGGGAAGCTGTCAAAATCTTACGTGAGTTACCCCTATATGGATGATTATAATATATGACCACGACTGTACATTGGAGTGCCTTGATTCCTCCAAAGTATGCCAGGAAACAACAACAGGACCTGAAGAGCAAAAGTAATGGGGTTCTATTGTTGTTGTTGTTGTTTTTTGTTGTTGTTGCTTGGAATAGTTTGGAGGATGCATGCAGTTGCTCCAGATTTACCAACACAAAAAACTCCCCCACTCCCCCCCCCCCACCTTACGGAACCAAAAATGATGTAGTCTGAAAATTGAGTTATAAATTTGAGTTATAAAAATTTGAGTTATAAAAATTTGAGTTATAAAAATTTGAGTTATAAAAATTTGAGTTATATAAATTTGAGTTATAAAAATTTGAGTTATATATTAGTCTCCCTGCATTTTAAATCTTAATATTCCATCCATGAAAGAAAACGGTGAGTGTGAATGATTATAGATTGGTAAACTTCGGTACAGTTGGACACATGAATGGATGGTACAGTTCCGGACAGATCAATGGACCACACTTCTTCCACCCTTGCCTTGGTATCACTGACAGGTGGAGGGGGGAAGGGGAGAAATGTGGGTGGAGTTATATAGGGGGGGTAATGTGGGGGGTCTTTACCACGTAGCGTTACCAATGTTGAGCCATCCAGAAATTTGAATCCCGAACCACTTGTGATCATGGATGTGAACCACTCACTTGAAGGTGGTAGGAGAGGAGGGGTTGGGTTGGGGGGAGAAGGGGTAAAGTTCATCAGTGATTGAGATGGAGAGAATTATTGCATCAAGTAGCTTAAGATTATAAACGAACAAAGCCAACTATCTCTTTTATTATGTTTTTTTCTGTAATCTAAATTCAACTCTGATGCTACATTCCATGGTATATTCTTTATTATATTAAATTAATCCAGATTTAACTAATACAATTAACACGACACCAGTTTTTGATGACTAATATATCAAGCCATGCACACCTAGGCCTACTCAGTGTTGACATAAATATAAAGTAGCCTAAATCCTTTATCGTTACCCTGTATCATTCACGACATTTTCTAAGAAACGTTTATTGTGTAAGTGGTTACCAAAGGATAATAGTTATAGTGTAAGATGTTAATTACCCAATAACTACTCCATCTGTTCTTCCTCACCCCATCCTGCCTTATTCAATTCACTGTTTCCTCTCCCTCCATCCCAGCATTCCTTACTCTCCATCTTACCATCACCACCATCATCATTCTGTGTTGC
>JAWZYT010007310.1:0-10000 GCA_034508575.1 Petrolisthes manimaculis | reverse complement strand
AAGATGAACCACCTGCAGACTGTGATGATCCAGAGGAAGAGCCACCAGCAGACTGTGATCCCCTGAAGGAAGAGCCAGAAGATGAGCCACCACCAGATTGTGATGATCCAGATGCCTTAAAGGAAGATCCAGAAGATGAGCCACCAGCAGATTGTGATGACTGTGATCCCCTAAAGGAAGATCCAGAGGATGATCCACCACCAGATTGTGATGATCCAGATGCCTTAAAGGAAGATCCAGAAGATGAGCCACCAGCAGATTGTGATCCCTTAAAGGAAGATCCAGAGGATGATCCACCAGCAGACTGTGATGATCCAGAGGAAGAACCACCAGCAGATTGTGATCCCCTAAAGGATAATCCAGAAGATGATCCACCACCAGACTGTGATGATCCAGATGCCTTAAAGGATGAGGAGCTGGAGGAGGAGGAGGAAGATCCTGAGGAAATTCCAGATGACCTTGTTGAACCACCAGACGACTTGAAGGAAGAAGAACTGGATTGTCTACCAGAGAACCCAGAACCAACTCCTGAAGATGATGATGATGATGATGAACTGCCCCTGGACCTGCTGGATGAAGACTGTCTGAAGGATGAAGCACTTCCTTCACCCTGAGCTGCTGCTCCACCTGAGGCTGAACCACTTGTATGAGAGATTCGACTTGCAGCTTCACTATCAAACTCAGCAGAATAGGTACAAGGTCCAAACACAAGACCACCAATACTGTTCTTGCCAGGAGTCCTTGAACCAGCTACACGCACCAGCCTGTGACCGCAGATGTGACTGGGAGGACCGACGGACACCACCTGCCTGGAGGAGGAGTCTGAACGTCCGGCCTTCATAGCCTCGGCCTGAGACTCGGCGAAGGAAGCGGCGGCGTTCTCCTCGTAGCTCATGTTCTCGTCGGATTGGTAGTCGTTGTTGACACCAGACACGGCGAAGTTGTCGAACCTGGTGACGCCCTGGTTGGAGAAGACGGTGGCCGGGGCATAGATGTCAGACTCGACCGGTTGGAGTTTGATGCCGGAATCCTGCTTGGCGACACTCACCTGAAATATTATACACATGTTACAACTTACTCAGATTCAGGGGGTCATTCAGAAATTAGAAATAAAAACATTGAACATTTACCATTTTTTTTTTTCCTTTCTTCCTCAATTTATTTTTATTCTTTTTTTTCTACTACTCAGATATAAGGACTTTGAACATTTACCATTTTTTTTTTTCCTTTCTTCCTTAATTTTTTTTTATTCTTTTTTTTCTACTACTCAGATATAATAAGGACTTTGAACATTTACCATTTTTTTTCCTTTCTTTCTTTAGTTTCTTTTAGTCTTTTTTCTAACTTTATTAATTATTTTATGTTATAATCTACTCAGTTATAAACCCTTTGAACTTCTACCTTTTTTTTACCTTTCTTCCTTAATTTTTTTTTTATTCTTTTTTCTAACTTTCTTAATTATTTATGTTACAACCTACTTAGAAACAAAACCCTTGAGCAAATTTATACCATTTCTTCCTTCCTTAATTTCTTTTACTTTTTTTTCCACCTTCCCTTTATTATTTCATTCCTCTATATTCACATCCTTTCACACACGCTCACAGAGACACTAAAAAGTATCAGAGGTTTTATATAGGTACAGTTGGACACACATGAAACTGGTGGGGCTACAAAGGAAAGGAAAGTGAAGAGAGAAGATTGAGTTTACAGACAGACAGATAGACAGTAAAATATTATCACTGCCTCCTGCCTGTCAACAAACATGCATTCAAGAAAAATTAGTTCACACCTTTTGCAATTTATGGAGTCACAAATATTCTCCAGAAAACCAAACCCATTCTAAAAAAAACACATTTACACTGACAGACACACAGACACACACATAGACACACACACACACACACTTCCCCTCTCTCTCTCTCTCTCTCTCTCTCTCTCTCTCTCTCTCTCTCTCTAATTTACATATATAGATTACATTTACATATTCCTTTTGATTTTCCATACATATAGACTCATAGAAATAGGTCAAGAAAAAGTTACTTTAAATATGTTACTGAAATAATGACTAGTAGGTGACGAAAAACAAAACAACACAACAACAACAACAACAACAACACACATACAGGATAATATTATAAACAAAATAAATAAATGCATACACACATAAATAAATGAATAAACAAAACATAAATACAGATAAAGTTAGTTGTTGAGATAAGGGGGGGGGGATTTATAATTATCTTGTGGGTGAAATAAATAAATAAATGAATGAATTGAAGGCTCCTGGTTCCTCCAAACTCCAAAGAAACAGACTTAGGAGGAAACAGTAGCCCAATATACACTAAATTATAAAATTGATAGAAATCTGGAATTGGGAAGTATTATTATTATTATTATTATTATTATTATTATTATTATTATTATTATTATTATTATTATTATTATTATTAGTAGTAGTAGTAGTAGTAGTAGTAGTAGTAGTAGTAGTAGTAGTAGTAGTAGTAGTAGTAGTAGTAGTAATAATAATATTAGTAGTAGTAGTAATAGTAGTAGTAGTAGTAATAATAATATTAGTAGTAGTAGTAATAGTAGTAGTAGTAGTAATAATAATATTAGTAGTAGTAGTAATAGTAGTAGTAATAGTAGTAGTAGTAGTAGTAGTAGTAGTAGTAATAATAATATTAGTAGTAGTAGTAATAGTAGTAGTAATAGTAGTAGTAGTAGTAGTAGTAGTAGTAATAATAATATTAGTAGTAGTAGTAATAGTAGTAGTAATAGTAGTAGTAGTAATAATAATATTAGTAGTAGTAGTAATAGTAGTAGTAATAGTAGTAGTAGTAATAATAATATTAGTAGTAGTAGTAATAGTAGTAATAATAGTAGTAATGGTAACAGCAGCAGTAAACAGCAACAGTATAGCTGGTATTTCCTGTATATTGGGAAAATAGGCAAATATTATTAATAAATAAATATTAGGTGGTAATCGACGAGGCTAAATGAAGCAGAAAATATTAATTAGTAAATATAAAAATAATTATCATAAACACACGCAATAATAATAATAAAAATAATCTCGTTTATAATAATACTGCCAGCTTTTTGGAAATTTTCACGAGATACGTAAATTGGGTTAAATGTGAGTCATCTGTGCAGGAGAGGTCATAGTGGGGTTGGAGAATGTGGTGACGATAAGTGGTACAGTGAGCTCCATTTTTAACGAGTACAGCATACGACCACCGATGAGTCTGGTGAAATGTGGCACTTCTGTTGTGTGTGTGTGTGTGTGTGTGTGTGTGTGTGTGTGTGTGTGTGTGTGTGTGTGTGTGTGTGTGTGTGTGTGTGTTGTGTGTGTGTGTGTATGTGTGTGTGTGTGTGTGTGTGTGTGTGTGTGTGTGTGTTTACATTTCTGTCCACTCATTTATTCACACATACACAAAAGCAGTGTTGCCACATTTCGCCAAAACTCTCTGGACACTGTACTCGTTGCCAATGAAGCCAACTAGACAATGGCTCCCTATAGTTACTACTACAAAGAATCCATAGTAGTAGTAGTAGTAGTAGTAGTAGTAGTAGTAGTAGTAGTAGTAGTAGTAGTCATCACTAGGATAATAATAATTTCTTCTGATACACGACCCTGTTCTCTGTTCTCTGTTCTTTCCGTGTTCTCTGTTCTCTGTTCTTCCGTGTTCTCTCCGTGGATTATAAATATGAATGGTAGCGCCTCCTTTCCGTGTTCTGTTTGTTCTCTGTTCTTCAGTGTTCTCTCCGTGGATTATGAATATGAAAGGTAGCGCCTCCTTTCCGTGTTCTGTTCTCTGTTCTTCAGTGTTCTCTCTGTGAATTATGAATACGAAAGGTAGTTCTTCTTGTGTTCTGTTTGTTCTCTGTTCTTCTGTGGATTATAAATATGAACTGTTGTAGCTCTTCAAGTGTTCTGTTTGTTCTCTGTTCCTCCGTGTTCTCTCCGTGTTCTATCTCCTCTCCTGGGTGTGGTAGGGAGGTAAGGGTTGCTAGAAAGACCAAAAAATTGATTCACTCATTTTAAAAACCCTGTATATGTGTGGTGAATGTGGTTGAAACAAAATAAAAATTGGAGCCTTCTGTTTCCATCAAATCAAACCACGAACCAACAAGCTCCTTCTATTGATATGGGTAGTTGTTGTGTTTCGTGGCAATAACTGAAGGACTCATTTATCTCTGTTGGATACATAAATGGGTGGTACAGCCCAGGTGAAAGATACTTGTCCCATTTGAGTAACCATTGTGTGTCTATTATCAGGTACTTACTTGTTTTTTATTACATGTTTCCTCAATACTGACTTCTGCCCCTGATGTCTCCTATTTGGCACTAATTAAGGAACACACACACACACACACACACACACACACACACACACACACACACATACCATCCTCAATACTGACTTCTGCCCCTGATGTCTCCTATTTGGCACTAATTAAGGAACACACACACACACACACACACACACACACACACACACACACACACACACACACACACACACACACATACCATCCTCAATACTGACTTCTGCCCCTGATGTCTCCTATTTGGCACTAAGGAACACACACACACACACACACACACACACACACACACACACACACACACACACATACCATCCTCAATACTGACTTATGCCCCTGATGTCTCCTATTTGGCACTAAGGAACACACACACACACACACACACACACACACACACACAAACATACCATCCTCA
Source organism: Petrolisthes manimaculis (assembly GCA_034508575.1). Taxonomy (NCBI): domain Eukaryota; kingdom Metazoa; phylum Arthropoda; class Malacostraca; order Decapoda; family Porcellanidae; genus Petrolisthes; species Petrolisthes manimaculis. Next base: position 5,256 of record JAWZYT010007310.1, on the reverse strand, counting down.
ATACTGACTTCTGCCCCTGATGTCTCCTATTTGGCACTAACTAAATAACTTGATATTGGGAGAAATTGACCATCTTTCACTCAATTGGGTCTGTACCATCCATTCATGTGTCCAATAATGGTGGTAGTGGTGGTAGTGGTGATAGTGGTAGTAGTGGTAGTGGTGGTAGTGGTGGTAATGGTACAGTAATGGTGGTAGTGGTAATGGTACAGTAATAATGGTGGTAGTGGTGGTAAAGGTGGTAGTGCTGCCCTCTGTCTGTGGTGGCCTGTTCGTGGATAGAAGGACAATATTTATAATGTTTGGACGGACAGGACAGAATAAACAACAACAACAACAACAACAACAAAGACAACAACAACAACAACACGAGTACAAACAAAAACAGAAAGACAAAAAGAAAGAAAAGAATAATAGAAAATAAAGACTAAGGAAAAATAATGATGAGAAGAATATGTTTGTAAAAAGTGTAGAAATTTAAAAAAAGAAAAAATGTAGAAATTGACAAGGAAAAAAAAGGAAAAATTTAGAAATTGACAAGAAAAAAAAGGAAAAATGTAGAAATTGACAAGGAAAAAAAAGGAAAAATGTAGAAATTGACAAGGAAAAAAAGGAAAAATGTTATAATTGACAAGGAAAAAAAAAGAAAAATGTAGAAATTGACAAGGAAAAAAAAGGAAAAATGTATAAATTGACAAGGAAAAAAAAGGAAAGGAAAGCCACGTTGTCAGAACACGTGAAACAAAAAAAAATATATATAAATAAATTGAAACATCCAGTATCGAGGGAAGGAAAGATAAGGAAAAATTTGGATATGAAAAAAAGTGGAAAAGGAAAGTAAAATTTCGAGTATCTAAAAAAGGGAAAATGAAGAAAGTATGGATATGAAGAAAGAAGGAAAACTATACTAAAACATCCAGTATCTAAAGAAGGGAAAATGAAGAAAAAAGTCTGGAAATGAAAAGGAAAAGGAAAAGGAAAGAAAAATATCGAGTAGGAAGAGAGAATGAAGGAAGAGGAAAAGGAGAATAAAATATCGAATAGGAAGAGAGTGAAGTGGAAAATGAGACTAAAAAAGAGAAAATAAAGAAATGGAGAGTAAAATATATATGGAGTAAGTATCTATAAAAGAGAGAAAGAAGAGGAGGAAATGGAAAGTAAAATATATCTGAATTCGTATCAATGGAAGGTGGAGTTGGTGGAGAGGACACTGATAAAGGAAGGAGTGGATTGGACACTGATAAAGAAGGAGGGAGTGGATTGGACAATGATAAAGAGGGAGTGGATTGGACAATGATAAAGAAGGAGGGAGTGGCTTGGTTTGTGTACCTGATATCCCTTAACAGGATGGGCAGTGTAGGTGTAGTTGTAGTAGTAAGCATCAGGCATCAGAATAGTATACCAGCCGTGTGTGATTCCAGCAGCATCAACCCACTCATCTCTGCTCTGGTAGTTGGTGGTTGAATCGTCCTGTACTCTGATGCTGAAGTTGTATGGGTCTGAACCCTGTTGGAATATATGGGGGAGTGGTGGTGGAGTGCTTGGTTGAATGGGTGGGTTGGTTTGTGAATGGGTGGGTGGGTTGGGGAGTGCTGGTGGAGTGCTTGGTTGAATGGGTGGGTGGGTTGGGGAAGTGGTGGTGGAGTGCTTGGTTGGTTGAATGGATGGGTGAATGGGTGGGTTGGGTTGGTTTGTGGGTGGGTTGGGGAGTGGTGGTGGAGTGCTTGCTGAGTTGCTGAGTGGGTGGGTTGGGTTGGTGGGTGGGTGGGATGTTTGTTATTGTTGTTTTTTGCCTCCCCCATTCAATTCCAGGTGTTTTTTTTTTTTTTTTTTTTCAATGTTGTATTATATATATTTAGTTTCTGTATATTTGTCTCACCTATATAAGTCCATATATATTTATTTTATGTTGTATAATTTATATTGAGTATCTATTCATTTGTCTCCTCCATTCAGCAGTTCCAATAAATAAATAAATAAATAAATATATATATACATAAAAAAAATGGTGTATTATTCATTTACATCCCTACAAACAAAATGTCTCAGCCAAATTCCAATACCAATTTCCAAATACCAATCACCATAAAGGAATTTAGTTTGGCCAGACTTTATAAATTCGAAAACTTCCCTGTCGTCCTGAGATTTTAAAAGTTATCTATCAGTCACAATTCACCCATAGTTTTTTTATAGTTACTTGAATCACCCATCGCTTCCCATTCTCCAACACCCATAAAACAATTCATTAAGGGGGGAGTGGGAGTAGGGGACAGACTTGGGGCTTTTTGGGGGGTGCGGGAGTAGGGGACAGACTTAGGGCTTTTTGGGGGGTGTGGGAGTAGGGGGACAGACTTAGGGCTTTTAGGGGGGTGCGGGAGTGGGGGGACAGACTTAGGGCTTTTAGGGGGGTGCGGGAGTAGGGGACAGACTTAGGGCTTTTATGGGGGGTGCGGGAATAGAGGGACAAGCTTTCTACCCCCTCCCCCCCACCCACCCCAAGCCTGTCCCCATACTCCCGCACCCCCCAATCCCAAACGTGTCCCCCAATTCCCACACCCCCTTAAACGAAGAGGGAAGCACACCGAGGGAAAAATCTGGAGTGTCTGGATTCTCCCAAACTATTCCAGGCAACAACAAAACACCATTATCTACACCAATATATTCCTGTTTCCTGACATAGATTGGAGGACTCGAGATACTTTAAAAATAGCCACCAAAAGAGTGTTACCCCCCTCCCCCCTCAACCCCCCTCCCCCTCCTCACTTCAACAACAGAACATCATTATCTACACCCATATACTCCTGTTTCCTGACATAGTTTGGGGGACTCGAGGTGCTTTAAAAAATATATATATATATACACAGTAGCTACCACCAAAAGATTCTTACCCCCCCTCCTCCCTCAATCCCCCCCTCCCCCCTCCTCCCTCCCCCCTCCTCAACCCCCCCTCCTCAACCCCCCTTCACTTCCCTCCTCCCTCCTACACCCTCCTCCCTCCTCCTCAACCTCCCTCCCCTCCTCAACCCCCCACCCTCCTCCTCAACCACCTCCCCTTCCCCCTCCTTCACTTCAATCTTCCCCTGTTATTTCCCCCCAGGGTGCACCTCGTCTCGTCTACTGATAGGCCCCGGGGGGAGGAGTACAAATCGGATTTATTGAGACACTGAAGGCTTTTTCCAATCACATTCATTTTTCGGGAGGCCATTCATTATTCTTAGATTTTTTTTTTTTTTTTTTTTTGTCTCACAGTTTTTTTTTTTTTTTTTTGTCTCGCAGTTATTATTATCATTACTATTATTATTATTATTATTATTATCATTATTATTATTATTATTATTATTATTATTATTATTATTATTATTCTTAGTCTTCCTTTTCTTCTTTTTTTGTCTCGCAGTTATTTTTTAATTTATACCTCCATCTCAGGATACACTTTGTAAAATTATATTCCATCGCTTTCAATCTAAGTTACCTAAATTTAATACACCAACGTGTAAATATACTAAGTTAATAGTTGTTTATTTTTACTTTCTTTAAACTTTTATTTACCTTTTTTACTTTTTTTTTACCTTTTTTTTTGTTTTGTTTTTCTTACTTTTTACTTTTACTTTTTTTTTTTACCTTTTTTTTTTACTTTTTTTTTTTTTTTTTTTTTTTTTTACTTTTTTTTTTTTTTTTTTTCACTTTTTTTTTTTTTTTTTGTCTTACCGTACCTGGAAGGGAAGAGAAAGTATATCGTTCGCCCCAGGATACGCACGAGGAAGAATAATAAGAGAATGTTTAATTAAATGAGTTGGGGAGATTGAAATGATGGGGGGGAGGGGAGGAGGAGGAGGAGGGGGGGGGGTGGAGGGGGAGGGGGGGCTGATACACACAGACAGACTGACACGGCAAATGACAAAATTAAGGGGGGGAATAGGGGACAGGCTTTCTACCCCCCCACCCCCCCACCCCTACCCCCTAGCCTGTCCCCCTACTCCCTCACCCCCCCCACCCAACCAAGCCTGTCCCCTAATTCCCACCCCCCCTTAATGAAAAACTGGAGGGGACAGAGGGAATTAAAGTATAGGTAAATCTTGGAGCAACTGATTCCTCCAAATTATTCCAAAAAGAAACAGAACACTATTATATGTCCTTCTGGTTCTGTTGAAGGAATAGTTTGGACATTTTAGGAGATAATGATTCCACCAAACTCTTAATTCCTAAGTTCATGACATACTTAGGAGGAATCAAGGCACTCCAATGTAACAAAAGTATACTCTCCCCTTCATCTTCAATTTGTCAACATCAATACTGGGCAATTTTACAACAACACCTACAACATATTTATAAACAGTTCAAACCTTATTAAAATGTCCAATAATTTAGACTATGGTCCTCTGAATGGATGGGACAAATTTGATACTATACTCTGTTCAAAATTTGTGTTCCATTTTCCTCTATCTATCTGTCTCTATTTCTATCTATATCTTTCTATCTATATCTATTTCTATCTATATCTTTCTATCTATCTCTATCTGTCTCTATTTCTATCTATATCTTTATATCTATATCTATTTCTATCTATATCTTTCCATCTATCTCTATCTGTCTCTATTTCTATCTGTCTCTTTATATCTATATCTATTTCTATCTATATCTTTCTCTATCTCTCTATCTGTCTCTATTTCTATCTACCTCTTATCTGTCTATCTCTTTCTATCTATCTCTATCTGTCTCTATTTCTATCTATCTCTTATCTGTCTATCTATCTATCTATCTATCTATCTATCTATCTAAGCATAAGAGACCAGCGTAACACAAGTTTTGAACAGACTCTAGTTGTCCTCGAGGCCTCAGTATAAACGTTTGGAGGAGCAGCTTAATTCTATGACCAAGCAGGAAAAGGACCCATCAAAGATAAAGAAGAGATAATGTGGTGGAGGTTCAACAAAGTGAGAGATTAATATGGTGAAGCAGGCAGTGATGTATATATTATAGTAAACAGATAGTGGGATCTAGTATTATGAAAACAAGAAACCTATACTCACACTGCCCACATCTGCTGAATCTTGTCGTGTTTGGGCAATCTTGACCCCTGACCTGGCTGCATCTGCTCTGAAGGCCTCCAGTTCTGCCTGCAGGTCAGCGGAGGATGCTGAACTTCCACCACGGTATTGATCAGCAAGTTCATAGGTATAACTCTGGCTGGCACCTGATGACGAGGACCTGGCAGCAGCAGCAGCAGCAGCAGCGGCAGCAGATTGCTGGGAAGAT
>JAWZYT010007309.1:0-27807 GCA_034508575.1 Petrolisthes manimaculis | reverse complement strand
ATAGTCTGAGAGGGTAAACACAATTCTAGAAGTCATAAACAATGGAAACGGAAGAGAAAGTACAAAGGAGGGAAGACAGAAGGGAAAAAAACAAGCAGCGAAAAAACACAAGTTCTTCACACTCATGATCCAAGAACTCGTGGCAACCGAATGCAGTCCTATAAGGTAACAGAATCAAGTAGACTAATGAATCAATAAAGCACAAAACTAAGGTAACAGAATCAAGTAGACTAATGAATCAATATAAAGCACCAAACTTAGGTAACAGAATCAAGGGAAGTAATGAATCAATAAAGCACAAAATTAAGGTAACAGAATCAAGGGAACTAATGAATCAATAAAGCACAAAACTAAGGTAACAGAATCAAGGGAACTAATGAATCAATATAAAGCACAAAACTAAGGTATCAGAATCAAGTATACTAATGAATCAATATAAAGCACAAACTAAGGTAACAGAATCAAGGGAACTAATGAATCAATAAAGCACAAAACTAAGGTAACAGAATCAAGGGAACTAATGAATCAATAAAAACACCCAAAACATGACAGACAAGCCAACACACATACATACATTAATAAGGGATGGATGATAATGATACATAGGACACACACACACAAGGGAATACAGAAGAAGAAAGAAAGGCCCTGCTGACTGAACACGTTTAGGGTAAATATAGAAACATTGTATAGAAACAGCTACATACATCACTTCACAGTCTTCAGTCACCCTGGGTTGTGTTGTGTTGTGTTGTGTGAGAGAAAGAGAAGAACCGGTCACCCCAACTCCTCTCTCATCCATGAAGTCTCTTGCTTTCTGAATTAACTTGCTCGTACACTACCATTAAACTATTACAGGCATAATTAATTTAATTATTCTAGCTTTTCGTGCAACTTACTGCATTCATATGACATTTACATATTCTCATGGCATTATTTTCCATCCCCTCCCATTTTCACCCTAACCTAACCTAACCTCACATAACATTATATCATTAAACCTCTTCTAACCAACCCCTCTTATACTTCAACAAATAAAAATAAATGCCTTTCAATTTGACGTGCGTATGCGCAGACGCACAAATACAAACGCGACACACATACACACACACACGCGGCTACACTTGCAATTCACGGTGGGAGAGTGGATTAACAGTCAAGTGGATTTGTATAATACAGTATACTAATAGTGTTACGGTCTGTTAACTCATACAAGCTACGACTTCTGTGTCTGTATGTATATGTCTGTTTTTCTTTGTGGCCTTTACATTATCTTTCTCTTTTGCTTCGGTTTATTTATCTAGACTTATCTAATTAGTATCAACACAATCATAATAATTACACTGCTGTTGCAAAAAAAAAAAAGCAATAATATATAATACGTTTTAAGTGTAAGAGAAACAAGAGAAACAAGAATGCAAAAGATGTCAACAAGGCCTGATGAGCTGCAATATTCCTAACTTATTAACGCACTCGAGTGTTTGTGTCAACGAGTGTATGTACATTGTTGCAAGCTGATATAAATATGATAAATATGTATGAAAAGCACTGATTGCAATTATTATTCAGCACATTCAATTATTGCAAGCATTTTCAGCCAAAAGTAATCTTTATAATAAGTAAGGAAGCGAAATGACTGCACCAGGTGAGACACTAAAAGCATCTGTAAATAATGTGTCTCATTCTGTGTTGTTGTAATCCAGGCACAAAATTACCTCGTTAATGAGAGAGAGAGTATAATTTCGATACATTGGAGTGCCTTGCTTCCTCCAAAATATGCCAGGAAACAGGACCAGAGGAACAAATATAATGGTGTTCTGTTGCTTGGACTAGTTTGAAGGAATCATTTACTCCAGATTTACCAACACTGTATTTCCCCCCTTCAATACACACACCGTCACCGTTACTGTGATAAGCTTTCACCATTATACAAGCTTAGTTCAAGTGTAAATGACGTGCTTGTAGGGCCATTCAGAGTTTAAACACAACTTTTATAGACAGACATACAAACTGTAGACTCATACCGGTATAGAGTATCATAGTGCCATGACACATTACCATAGTCCTAACTACAACAATTCATTTCAGTGCTAGGCTTCAGCAAATGTCAGACAACCTTACTCGTTTAATTAAAGGGTGATGATTGAGTAAGTATATGAGTAGAGTAGGCCTATATTATTTAATTAAGAACTCGACAGCCATTACTGGGAGAAGCGTATGATGATTAATTGTTAATATTAAAAAAATATATACTTTTCCTCAATGGTTTAGAGCCACTTTTATCTGCTGACAACTGAACACGCCCGGAGACCAATATCAACACCTGGGATAGAGAGTCCATTTTCTAGTGTAAATTTGGATAAACGTAATCTTGGGATCTATTGACTCACACATCACGATCATCACATGTTGAGTTTTAAGGTTTTTATGACTCAATCCCCTGATGTTTCATATTTACTTAGAGGGGTTGTCTGTTCTCAGCGAATTGGAAAACAATCGTTTTCCTCCAAACTATGCTATAATTTAGATTTTATATATTGATTATAATATATATTGGTTTATAATATTGATTTTATCGAATATTTCTTGACATTGTTTGGTGGAATCGGTAGCACTTCAAGTTTTCCACACCACATGACCCATTTTATTAGTACTATAGAGCCTGAGATACGAGTTGGGTACGACACGAGTGCAGCGACAACGACAAGGTGAGGAGACAATGAGATTATACAGAGCAACACAAGCTGGAGTAAAACCGGTGCCTGGCATACAACGCTGGTCATGGTAGCTGACTCGATTAGCTTAGCCTACCTAGCCTGACACACACGTCCCTCCACGGCCACGCTCTCCTTTCCACACTACAACACTAAGGTATTCTACACTACAGATCTATACTAACACGCTATTAAATTTACACTGACACACTACTCGACTTTACCACGTTATTCTATGTCACGTTATTACAAGATAGTGCCATGCAATGCACCACTCCAAATTAGGCTAATACACACAAACAAACTAACACACACACACATACTCTCTCTCTCTCTCTCTCTCTCTCTCTCTCTCTCTCTCTCTCTCTCTCTCTCTCTCTCTCTCTCCTCTCTCTCCTCTCTCTCTCTCTCTCCTCTCTCTCTCTCTCTCTCTCTCTCTCCTATCTTCCCCGGAGTATTTGCCATTTGTGATAGGAACGGAGCGCCTGCCTCAGTGATCTTAGTAAGAGTGTTTGTGTCGCAGATGGAAACAAGAAAGTGAAACGAGGAGATCAAAGCAGCGGATCGGGCACTTGGGATTAAGAAGGTGGGTGGGGGGGCGTGGATGGGAAGGAGGTGGGGGCGTGGATGGGGTGAAGAGGGGGCGTGGTGGGATGGGAAGGGATGGGGCGTGGATGGGGTGAAGATGGGGCGTGGTGAGATGGGAAGGGATGGGGCGTGGATGGGGTGAAGATGGGGCGTGGTGGGAAGGGATGGGATGGGATAGGATGGGGAGGGGGGGGTTAACTTGACGTAGGATGAGGCTGAAGATGGATGAGAAGGAAATTAGGAAGTTAGGCCATGGGAAAGGACGAAGAGCTCTATCTGCCTTTCTTTCACCTTTATATATTTGCACGGAACTGAGTTGGTGGAAATACAAGGCGGGAAAATGTAACGATTCAATATCAGCGGTGACCATATAACAAATAGAAACCGTATAAAGGCACGGAGTCATCATACTACACACACACACACATCCTCTCTCTCTCTCTCTCTCTCTCTCTCTCTCTCTCTCTCTCTCTCTCTCTCTCTCTCTCTCTCTCTCTCTCATTCCCTATCTCACTCTGGTATGGATGGAGCTGGCAGGTGTATTTCAATCCTCACTCCTTTTTTCACTTGGTAAACGTCGGGCTGTGGAACTAAACTCGTCAGACTGATAGCTACCGTCCGGGACAGTCCCCCTCCGTCTGCATGTTTTTACCATCAACTAAATTCCCTATTTCGTGTGTGAGGCCGAGGACCGAGTTGGTATTCTATATATACTGTACATGCTGGATAACAACATCGTCTCACAATTACTAGCCAAGGGTTCGTGCTGCTAATTATAGAGGAGTGTTTTAGGGCTACCAGGTACACTTTTAAAACAACTGAACAACTAATCTTTTTTCTTTGAGTAAATACTAGAAGTTTTCTTCTGTCCCTGGGAAACACTACAAATACAAAGTTTATGGACGTACGTACACTATTGCCAGACGATGTCAGATTGGAGTACCAATTAATGGAACTGTGGGTAGTAGATAATTTAAACTACGACGGTTCCTTTTAGCTTAAGAATGTGGATGTAAAAAGCATAAAAATAAACTGGTTGTATACATTGTAGACCTAAATATTTAATAGAAATGTCGGTATGGAGATAAATTGATACACAGGGCGAGACAGACATAGATATATATTCCATGTCATTGTCGTCTCACTCTCCGCCAGTCCTGGTCACACCAACCTGTGTTACAACTTGGGGGAGTCACGGGAGTGTTACAAGACTGTCACGGGGATTATCTTTTGAATGTTGGTGGTGTAGTGGTTAGTATTGTACAGATCGCCATAACATAACCCAGTTTCCGTTCTTACGTTGTTTAGACTGGACAAAGCATCAATTTTCCCTTCATCTTGTTTACATAGGATTGGAGTCAGTAGGTGATCAGATATAAAAAAGCAGCAGAAAGCAACTCGTATCACCTGCAACCTTCCCGTCGTTTACACAACTCTCATATCCTACCAGTGTTATATGGAATGGCTGTTACATTCCACCAGAATATTTACAGAAGTCCAGTTTAATCCTGATATGACCTATAAAAATTGTCCATTTTCATTTAGGGGAGAGAAGAATTCATCGTTGGTTGTCACGGGGATTGTCTTACTAAGGTTTAAGCTTCTTATAACTTTATCCCTCTCCTCCCCACCCCCCTATCCCACCCCCTTTCTCTCTCACACATACACACACACGAGAGAGAGAGAGAGAGAGAGAGAGAGAGAGAGAGAGAGAGAGAGAGAGAGAGAGAGAGAGCACACCTGCATACACCCCAGCATTAAAAGCTTCCCATAGCAAGTGACAAGAGTACTAGTGTTGTTGTGCATTCTGTTACTGTCGTTCCTGCCATTCCTGACGTCACCAAGCATACATTCACAAGGGCTGGTGTAAAGTAAAATCAATTGAATGACTGGTCGTTTGTTTCTCCAAATGTTAAAAGTAATTAATACCAGTGTAGTGTGGTTCATGGTTTATCAAATACAGGCAGACCTAGACCGACAGGAAATTAATTGCTTTATCTGGCCTTTGATGAATTAGTGTGGATTCAGACTATGGACTTCGAAGCGCCATGTATATATTTGTGTTAGGAAATGGCTTCAACAGTTAATATAGTTATGGCATTGTAAAGTTACAAAGCAGATGAGTAAATAAATCCCTGGTGCCTAGGCTACAGCAGCTGGTGGGGGTGGGATGCTGAAGATAGATAAGGGATTCACATTATTACTTTGGGACCTTTAAGTTATTCACGATATCGAAAGAAACTAAGACTATAATTATGCCAAGAGTGTCCTGCAGCTTCGAGATTCCGATTGTAGGGCGCCTCCACATACACCAAGTCGACGAGGGAAGAGTTTATGAAGAGCAAGAGCGAAAAGGGAAGACGAACATGACAGTGACAACACAAAGAGGTGGAGAACTGACCGAAGAAGTAGAGACGACATCTGGGGAGACGTGGTAGGAGACGGGTCCCTGTAGCCTAGCTGTGGGGGAAGCAAGGAAGGAAGGAGGGCTGGAGCAGGTGTCGGGGAAAATGAGGCCATAATAGGCAGCAGCAACAAGGGCTGGCTGGCTGGCTTGCTGGGTGGGTGGGTGGGTTGGGTGGGTTGGTCGATGAATATGGGGGTGAGGAGCATCAGAGGTTGGGATGGAGAAGAAAAACAATACCGTATGAAGGGGGGAGGAAAAAGGGGTATCAAGGGTAGAAGTGGAGAAACAAGGATATCAGGGCCAGAAGAAACAACAAAGGGTATCATATTCAGGGTAAAGGTGGAGGAACAGGGGCAGGCAGGCAGGAACTTACATGAACCACATCCACTACCCTACCAGCTACAGGAAAAAAAATCAACCATCAACACACGCGCCACAAATTACGAACGAAAATTTACAGCTGGGTAGAATGACAAATGGTGCTATAACCCATACCACGCCAACACCCCTGTCCCCCTCAACACATGTCTCTTCTCACCAACTTCACCTTCCTATACCGTCCAGTATGTACCCCATCTCATCTGATACACGTCCTCATTTCACTCTTCCTCGACTCAGTCCTCCCTAACTCCTGTCTTTGTAAATTGAATCCTGTTTCGATCCAGATTCAAATCCAGCTGAAGTTAAGAGTGTTCCTCAATAAGTTCTACTTATATTCTTTCGTCTAAGCTTTGGCCCGGGCTACTTTAAATGGCTGGTCTTTTTTCGGTCTCTGGTGACGGAATTCCCGGTATTTTTGGTCCCCATTACTGGGAGTTGGAAGGAAAAAGGGTGCGAGTACACGCACTACCTCACACAAAAGACTTGTGAGACATCCATGTTGTCTGCCCCTGTCTCTTAGTAAGCCTACTCATCTCTTGTCAATATGTTCATTCGGGTGTCAACAATTCTTGTTGTTTGTGTTATCTATGCCACCTCCGGATTGAGTCCTTCAGGTATCTACTACAGTAGTTCCTTTACAGGTGAAGATTTAATTGTGAGATCTTTCAATCACGAAATTGAATCCTGTAGTATCTTCCCCTATGACTACGTCCTCCATCTCCTTATGTTATGCATTGTTATATATTGACAGACTGCCTGCCTTGATACCTGTGTTGTCACCATCTCAGCCTCACCTCAACCTCAATACCTCTGATGTCATGATCCCAGCCTCACTTCAACCTCAATACCTCTGTTGTCACTATCCCAGCCTTGCCTCACACTACAGCCCCAATCATCCCCTATCTCAGTCCCAATTATCCCCTATCTCAGCCCCAAACCATCTGCCCTACCTAGGCTACTCCAGTCTCAAAACACGCCTCCCTTATCCAATTAGCCCGGGGCCGGCGTTCAATGATGCCGGTATAACTGCTCGGTATATCTCGCTTAATGTCCAATACATTCTGAAATACCGGTAACTAAGCTGTGACACGCGCTGCCAGATAATTTCATACCCGACGTGAGATATTTCTATTAAAGCCTGAATTATAGTGCTTCCTGCTCAGCCCTTGTGTCCAGTTTGTCACCAGCGTGTTCAGAGGGGCCGGCTGTGTAGCTAACTAAACCTAACCTAACCTAACTTAACATAACCTAACCTAACTTAACCTAACCTAACCTAACCAAACCTAACCTAACGTAACGTAACTAAACCTAACCTAACCTAACCTAACCTAATCTAACTAAACTTAACCTAACCTAACCTTACCTAACCAAACCTACCTAACCAAACCTTACCTAACTTAACCTTACCTAACCTAACCTAACCTAACCAAACCTACCTAACCAAACCTTACCTAACCTAACCTAACCTTACCTAACCTAACTAAACCAAGCTTAAACCTAACCAAACCAAGCTTAAACCTAACCTAACCTAACTATATGTAACCTTTGTGCACCCAGGCAGCTTAGGGCCTAATATAGTCGCACAAAAACATGAAAAAAAAATGGAAAATAAGGTACTATATAATATGACGTGACGGGTGAGACATGTGAACATTACCCTGAGATGACACAAGTCGTACGTCATGTGTAGGAGCCAAAAGAGTTATAACAAAAAGGAGTACTTCCCTCAACTCACATCATATCAGTATATGTATGTTGTGTACCAAATAGAGACGGAAAATCTTTATAATTATACTCTAAGCAATTCTTTACCACCGTATGAAAATAAAAAAACCATGACGAGGTATAGTGAAGACTTTGTGTGTATATTTATTAATCGAACACATCACTATAGGAGTTTATAAACAACATGGCATTCGGCAAACTCGAACCCAGTCACTTTACTTATTGATTTTGCTTAGAAACATACAAGGTCCCACACCGAGCACCAAGAAATATGACAATAGCAAGTTTGATTGGGAAATGCCTTTGTATTGAAGTAGACTGACGATGATAATGATGATCTGTGCTGCGTCGTGAGAAGTACTGTATGTCATAGAGGTAGAGTGTGTGGCAAGGGGTGTGGTAAAGAGCATGGTAGGGAGAGTGGTAGAGGGCGTGGTAAGGGGAGTGGTAGAGGGAGTGGTAGAGGGCGTGGTAAGGGGAGTGGTAGAGGGAGTGGTAGAGGGCGTGGTTAGGGGAGTGGTAGAGGGCGTGGTAAGGGGAGTGGTAGAGGGCGTGGTAAGGGGAGTGGTAGAGGGCGTGGTAGAGGGCGTGGTAAGAGGAGTGGTAGAGGGCGTGGTAAGGGGAGTGGTGCAGGGCGTGTCTGAGGGTGCGACAGGCTCAAAGGGCTAATTAGTATAAGCCTAGAAATAATTAGCTTATGAGGGGCAATACATTATCACTCTCACAGACACAAAAGACAAATCCTCATAGCCATACAGATGTTAGGTACTCGCAATCACTCAAATAGTTCATACCCTACCACACTTAACAATTCCGTCCCCCACCATGTCAAACATCAACACACACACACACACACACACACACACACACACACACACGTAGCAATACTCCCCCACCCAATATTGCATGAGACATTCACCTTCAAACCCCACTGTCACACTCCACACGTCACAAAGTGGTGTGGAGGGTTGGCAATCATGTTATTCTTATCACAAACCTTCTTGATCTCATCCATTGCATTCACACCAAGGCAACAATCACTCAGTCAGTACGGTACACAGATGTGGCAAAAAAAAAAATCAAAGTTAGGCTACATGCAAGCACAGTATGGAGTCGTGTTTGTTTCTTTTCTTTTTACTTGAAGCAAATTAGATATTCAGGGGAAGAGCTGTATGATTTTGTATAGGCTTGATTTCCCACTCACCCCTTCTCAGATTCTACAGTTACTCGACAATAAAGTAGCCTAACTGTGCATCCTACAGGCCAAGTGTAGGCTATTTGTTCCAAAAGTAACCAAAGTATCTTCAAAGTCATATAGGGGTGTGTTGAGAAATATGTACAGTGTACAGTATAGGTACCGTAACATGAAGCAGTGCTATTAACTTCATCAAGAACAAAAACAAACTACTGTATAATAACCTACTCTTGTATTATAGTAGTAGTATTTGGATGTCCCGTGGTGCAGTTGATAGCGCGCTTGCCATGCAACAAGGCTAAATTAGCCTATGTTACATGCACCACATGTAGCCTATACAAAACTCTGAGTATGTTAGCCTAAGACACAACAAACAAAACCTGGGTTGTCGTAGGTACTGGCCAAGAATGCGACCCTCCAACAAGCCACCACATAATTATTTTTAGGAGTTACACTGGTCATAGCCTATTCAAACTGACCTTGATTACATCCATTCATATCTTTCACTCCAGCACTGTGGCTATGATTCGAGGGCCAACATACGCTTGGCTTGATATGGTTACGGGAAGGAGATTGTGAGAAAGTGTAAGCCTAACCTAATTATTTTCTCGGCAGAGAATACATGCTGGGTTTAGCCTAACTCGACTCGTATCCGATTGTACAAGTGCAGTTGTCAGTGTCCTGTATATACATCAGAGAACTATTCAAATAAATGTTCACAAAGTCACTCTCGCTAATACATCCACTTATGTTTCCTACCCCTCAATGTCTTCCCCACACCACCTCATACACAGGATCTACCTACTGGAGGCTACCTAATAATTTCATTCATTACTGCAGATTTATGTTTAGACTAGAGAAAATTGGTTGCTAGTTCCTCGTAATGAAATATAGATCACAGAGCGAGAGAGCAAGTGAACACACACACACACACACACTTTGGCCATTCTTTCTTGCACCTTCATCTCACAACTGGCACACACACCTTTAACCTCACCCTGACAATGGATTTCTGGGAACCCCCGAGGCTGAAGTGAGTAATTACCATAGGTCCATTGGGTTCAAAACAACAACAACCACAGCAGCATCCATAGGCTTCTTGTGTGTGTGTGTGTGTGTGTGTGTGTGTATTAGATTCCAGTATGTCTTGTGTTGTACTTAAGAGGGAACACACACACGTACACACCACAGTAGCCCTATATATATAACCATGAGACATCTGTATAAACACATCTTCAGAAACCTTACGAAAACCTATACACATTCCTCTTATGTAGCACTTACACAGAAATCTATAAATGTACAGAGAGGCATAAATTCCTGGATATGAAAACACTCTCAAGGATTTAAAGTAAAATAAAACGTGTTCCACATACAAAAATAAAAGTTTTCATGATATTTAGTACAAAACATTATAAGTACTTTGTTTGATCGTTCTCTCATCGATACAGCAAGTCGTAAGTGAAAAATAAGTGAATTCTACAGTACATATATATTAGGCCTATAATGTCATACCAGTACGTATACTTTCTAGGGTTAGTATGAGAGCCAGTTATTATTACCAGCATTTGTAGTAATTAGGCGTAGGCGAATACATTAGGCCTATGGTGATGGATGCTTTCTAGGGAGACTATATACAGCAGAGTCTACCTAGGCCTAACTTAGTGAAATATAGATGTACGTATGCATATAGGCTACTTAAAGGCCTCCTCTTTCTCTCTCTCTCTCTTTCACTTTTTCTCTCTCCCCCTCTCTCTCTTTTATTTTTTTTTCTCTCTCCCTCTCTCTTTTATTTTATTTTTCTCTCTCTCTAATATTTATCATCCTTTTCTCTGAGTGCTGTACGGATTTATGCCATCGTATAAAGGAAAGGTCATCCCATTTGCATCTAAAACTCGATAGCTCACACACACACACACACACACACACACACACACACACACACACACACACACACAAACAAACTCCAGTTCGTTTTCCGTTATATTCTATGAAATAACACACACACACACACACACACACACCAGCTCGTGTCCCGTTGTAATTATATACCAAAACAAACAAGTTACCCCCCTACATTACCCTAGATAAACACCGCTGCGTGCATAATTAAGAAAGAGTATCATATTCTCCACACAAAACCCCGCATTCTAATGGAGACTAATTCAAATAATGGACGAGGACAAAGCTTCATTCCCAGGATCTTGCAAATGTTAATAAGAAAGAGAGGGGAGAATGATTGGTGAAGGTGGGGGTGGGGGAGGGAGATGATAGATAGGTGAAGGAGAGGAGAGACTGAATGGAGGAGTTGACATGGAGGGAGGTGATAGATAGGTGAAGGAGAGGGGAGACTGATTGGTGAAGGTGGTGGGGGGAGATGATAGATAGGTGAAGGAAAGGAGAGACTGATTGGAGAATGGGGTGGGGAGAGGAATTGATAAGGAGATTGAAGATAGATAGATAGATAGGTGTGGACGAAGGGAGATGGATGGGAAGAAGGGAAGGTCATAGAGGGAAAGCAAGAATCTACATGTACCACCAAAACAATACTACATATCAAAATATCTCATTATAGTTAACTGCATGGAATCCCCTGTCAACTAACCTAACCTAACATAACCTAACCTAACCTAACCCCAAAACAATACTACATATCAATATGTCTTTATAGTTAACTGCATGGAACCCCCTAAACAAACTATTCACCAGGACCCACAACAATCTCTGAGCACAAACAGACACTTGGGAAAACATTAGCTTTTCCTCTTCCCTCACAAGCAGCACCAGTGAAAGCATGAAAGCCTCCTCAGCTGTGACTTCCCACCCACTCCCCCACTCACGTCAACACCCAACTTTTGCATTAATGTCACTCCTCTCTTGCCATTAGTCTAACTCTTCTCCCTTCTCCTCTTCTCCTTTCTCCTGCAGTCTCCTTTTGTGCCTGCCTCTCCGTTCCATCTTCTGCCCTCACCCTGTCTAACTTTACCAATCTTTCACTCCTCCCTTGCTTTTCACCTCCATAATTTGACCACTATCCACATGCGACTTATCTCTCTCTCTCTCTCTCTCAGCAGCATCCTTTAATCCCCGTCCACTCCTGCTTCGTCAACCTGGTCCATTCTTCCTTTCTTTAACCCTCGTCAACCCCTGCTTCGCCAACCACCTCTTCACTGATTCCACCTTCGTCTGAGCCGCATTACCACGGCTGCAATGACCTCCTTTTGACCTGACACGTATTCTAATTAACGCTTTGAGAGTCGGTGACCCTTTTTGTTACTTTCCCCTGACTAATGACAAACTATTTTACTTGAGGTCAAAGTAAAACGAAAGGCGGTCAATAGTTTACAAAGATTTAGCCTACTGAAGCCATGTTTATATTTTGCATTGATTTTTGTATTTGCATTAATGAAATATTTCAATTCTCATCTTTCACATTTATAACTTTATTAAATGACATCTTTAGTGCGGAGTTATTATTTTTATATATTTTTTTACGAGTAGTCACAAAGTTTCATTACAAATATCATACGGTATTATAAAAAAATCATCACTACTATTAAGAGTAATTAACAATAATAATCACCAATATCAAATTTCATTTCAATTCAATTAACGTCCAGAACTTATCAACCTCATCAATAATCTTCAACAAGCACGAAGCTCACTAACTTCGTCACTAACCTCATTGAAAATCAGGTAACTGTACCAAACCTATCACACATATTAATACAACATCTGTAAGTTCATTAGTGGCAGACTTCAGTTGTTTGGCGAATTCCTATCCTAGGCTACTTGTTTGGCAATACCAGTAATTTCCTTGAAAGAAATATACTCATCTTCAAATACCATATTGTTTGTCCCCGTTATCGATGGTTACTCAAACTCATATTGTGAATATTAACAATCTCACACCGACAGTTCAGTAAAGACAATAATAATATTTACGATAAATTATTCCACTAACAAGATACCGCCATAATATCACGCGCTCTCAGCCCAGGCGGCTATTTAACTTAACAACATTATCCTACATACATCAACCCAAACTAAGGCGATTATAGCATGTGGAAAAACGCGGTCCCCAAAGTCACAACAATATCTTTAGAGTTATTATGGCTATAAATATCCAACCCCGGCGTGCTTGAGGAGCGGCTCTGGTAAGTGAAGAAATAACACACCTTCTTCCCCGGAGTGTATACGGCCACAACACAAGATAAACGTAGTTCCATTATTTCATGCAAATCCTCTGGCACGACATTATTTAGTATGTAAATCCCTAAAGCGCGGTCACACACACACCCACACTCACACACACACACACAGCCACACAGCCACTTCACATCCACGACTCTGAGTAACTTTAGCAAGTCTTGGATGTAGCCCAGCCTATCCGGAGTGAGGCAGAGTATTGTTCCCAGAAGGTGGCAATATTAAATACAGAATTGCTCGGTGAAAATAATGATTCAGACACTAAATGGCTCAATTAGACACAGATGTTGTGAAGTGTTTCATCTTTTGTGTGTGTGTGTGTGAAAGTTGCCATGAGCCGTTTATTTTGATGTATAACTCGGAGGAAATGTCGTCTAAGTATCAATATCATGGCACCAAATCAATTTATTTTAATCGTAATGACAGTCTACGCTATTTAACATCAAGTCCAGATTGAAAAACTAAATTAATCCTTCTCTCTTCATTCCAGCATTAACATTATCTGATTGTTGCAGCTGTTTTATCATTTTCTGTACAACTCTATAAATGTAGCCTAGTATTTTACATGTCATTCATACTGCCTAATCTTTCTGTGCCAATTCTATAGTTAACTTTTATATTTGTAACTGATAATATACATAGCCTACAGTAGCCTAAAGACACTCATACATTCACCAGTAGGTACAGTCGCTGCAAATAACCTTGTCATTGAATAGGGTGTATGGGAAAGTCTGTTTAAGGACTAGTCTATGTGCCACGACTGTACCTGACTGTCAAAATGTGTTATATCACTGCACTGCTTTAAACTCCGTGAATCGATGTGTGTGTTAGTATGATTTAAATATACCCATTCATTCATTCCCAAATACGGAGTGCACGAATTTCTCGAGGCAACTGTGCAAATAATAAAGAAATTGGGACCTCACTGTTTACAACTTTATGGGAACACCAGTTTTTCGCTTGGCGTAACTTTAGTTCACAATTCTCAATGTCTAAAAAGGAAAAGAAGTGGAGTGACTGAAAAAATACGAAGTTATTAAAATATTACTAAACTAATTTTACATACGGAATTTAAAATATCTTCCCGTCATTCAATCTCTGTTTTTATGCTATTAAAATATGTGAACTTTGACTGCAAGCGACACACTGTCACTTAAAATTGCTGCGTCTGTGTGTTATACGATATAGCCTAGTCTAGCTGTATTGTTATTTAACTCTTGGATATTTCATCACCGTGAGGTTCCATTATATTTTCCACGTCCTTTAACATCTCACACATTAACTGCCGTATTGCGAATCTGCAAGAATATATTAATTGCAATTTCATTAAGTAGTTTAAAACGTGGAAGAAGCCGAAACTATTCTAAGAAAGGAAAAGGTTTGGCATGAAGAATGATCAAGCATAGAACCTCAAAACTCTATCAATTGATGTATTTCTAGATAAGCTATCAACATTGTGAGTACCAGTATACCTTTTCAGATTTCCAACAATAACATGATAGGTACCAACTGTACGCCCTTTGCTACATCAACAATCCATCTAGTCACGATAAAAGACACTGCCGCAAACAGCAAAAGTAAAATAACTCTCACCTCGACAACATTCACGTTCAGGGTGAAGGGATTATTGAAGTAGCCTAGCTAAAAGGTATAATTATATAATTAGTGTTGGTTGGTAGGATATTTGGTAAGATGAAGATTGGTCTATACAAGTTAACCGAATGTAGTTGCTCGAATAAAATGTGTATGAAGCCTATAAATAATACTATTATATTCAAACCAAACGATATCATATCCTAATTTGATTAACTAAGCCAACTCTTTACGAATAGCACATTAAACGTTTATTATTTCACTCTCAGCTTTTGCTCATTACAATAATGTGTTTTAACTGTACATCACCTGCTTTAGAGAAGGTGCCCAGCAGCAGCACAAGAATGGTGCAGACAGCAGGTGGCTTCAGGTTCCCCATGGCTTCTCCTCTTGTTAAACTGTCCAAATGCACTAACAAAAAGGAAGCTGATAACGAGAGGCTAGAGTGGTTGGTTAGTGGTAATCCTCAATGCTTCTTTTCTTTACACCCTCGCGTTCAGATCTCGACGCTTATGAAACGAACTCAAATTTTCGCCAAACTTTTCAGAGTGTAAGCGTGTGCGAGTAAATAGCACACAGTAACTCAGATCACCACACTTTACCACTATTTAGGCCAGCTTGGGGCACAAACTCTCTACAGGGCCACAGAAATCCACGAGAGACCAGAAGGAGACCCGGGAACACCAGGACCAACACTACTCACTCTTGGACAGTCGAGGGGTAACTGAGGCTTGCTGAGTGTGTGATTCTGAGTCGGAGAGGTCGGGGCCGGGCTGGGCCGGGCTTGCATAGGTTAGCTTTGCGCAAGTCCGTCACCGTCAACTTATTCTACTCTAGGCTAACAGTTTGATGTAACTGATAAAGGCCAAGGGTTTTCATATAAGGGTAAGGGCCAAGGCTGTGTGAGTAGAGGCAAAGAGTTCACGGATGTAGGAAGAGTAAGTAGGCCTATCTTGTTTATAACGTTGAAGTTTTGTTTTCATAAATCACTTGAAATGTCGTTGATAATAATCTCCATAAAAAATTAGAGTTTATATAATTTTCAACCTCTCCTAGCATGATTGCATTATGTTCTATTTATATATAATTTTGATCCTTGCCCCGGGAGGGTAAAATGTTCACAAAAATAAAATGTTGCAGTGATAAAAATGTGGCAAAAATAATGCTTTGCACCATAAATGAGCATTTTCATCACTTCATTAACGATTAAATCACTATGACTAACCATCGTCTGTAAACTGCAACACAATCCCAACACAACACTAAAACACTCTTGTCATATCACATACCTACTTGACCCCCTTTGACCTCACTTTACAACAGACTGTACCACTAACTGACGAACCATAGATTTTCGTAACCTAATCTCACCAATCCTAACCTAAGCTGAACTAATCTAGCAAATCTTGGCGTAATGTGACATGACCCAAGTTCAACTCACCCTAATTAACCAAAACCTTCTCTGGTTTGCTTTGACTTAACATAACCAGATATATTTAACCTTTCATGGCCCTTCATGGCTTCCTCTGATCCTCGACTGATGTAATCTAACCTCACAAACCAAGATGCTGCCGTTGGTGGGTAGTGGTGGACAGTTGGGAGGAACTGGTGACATCAGACGGGACTGAGAGTGACGGGAGAGGAATAGAGGGAAGACGGAGCGAAATCGAAACTCGGTCCAGGGTTGAAAGCCAAAGACAGCAGGGGTGGAGAGGGTGAACATGTAATGGGGACACGATGGGGACTCTGGGAAAATAATCATATTGGAAAAAAGAATGATGACGAAGGATATAGAATGGAACTGAATGGAGGTGGACATGAAATATTAGAGAGAAGAAAAAAAGGAAAACAAAAAGAATATTAAACAAAAAACATTTCTATATGCCCTTAGTTAAAAATAATTCTATGACAATACTTCATATGATTCTGGCATCAGGAAAATATAAATTTATAGTAAAAAAATAATTCACCATGCAAAAATTTACTCCTGAATCAAATCTGAATTATTTTCTTTTGTTTTTGATGATATCCATAAAAATAGTTATATCATTGATATATTCAGCAAATATTTCAGTAGAACGTATATATAAAAGTCGTGATGAAATATCCAACAGCTTTCTCTCTCTTTTGAACTATAAAGGAGCGCAAAACAGAACAGTATTTCTATAATTTTTATAAGGATTTGAATCGTACTTGTTGCAATTTACTCTTCGACATTTTCGGGTTACGGGGAGCAGAGATCTTTTAGACTCTTAGAGGGAGTGGATGGTCAGGTCTGGCGGAGGTTGGAAGTCTTCCAACACCCGTCAAGTTTAATGATAATTCTCTTTTGTATATCAATATGGAAAATCGTTGTAAGGAAAAAGTAGCAGGACTAGTAAGTGGATGGAGGTTGAACACACACACACACACACACATACACACATGATCAGTTTACTATTTGCAGGAGCACACACAGAGAAGCTCAGGCACAAATGCGTAATCACGGACACACTTTAGGAACTACTACTCATCCTTGACCTGTGTGTGTGTGTGTGTGTGTGTGTGTGTGTGTGTGTGTGTGAGCAGGCACGAGGTTGCATGTTAAGAGTTGCATTAAGCTTGTCACCTGCTTAATGTGTGACCGCACCGCTTCCTACTACAAGAGGTGGAGTAGGCTAGGGTCGGGATGTGTGTAGGGTAAGGTAGGGTCGGGATGAGAGTAGGGTAAGGCAGAAAAGGGATGAGAGTAGGGTACGGCAGAAAAGGGATGAGAGTAGGGTACGGCAAGGTAAGGTAGGGTAGGGTAGGGTAGGGTAGGGTACGGTAGGGCAAAGCAAGGCAGAGGAGGGCTGGGTAGAATAGGGAAGGGCATGGCATTCAGGGCATTGCAGTGTAGGGCAGGGCAGGGAAAGGGCGGGGTATGGCAGGGAAAGGGCTGTTTATGGCATGGCGTGGCGGGGTAGGACAAGGCAGGGTTACACAGGGTATAGGGGGAGCGGCCAGGGTTGATGCTGGGGATCACATGATGCTCAAAGGACATCTCGGTACACCCTGACAGGCTCGGGGGGTTGTAATTGGCTTTGGTTATGGCGCATGTGTGTGTGTGTGTGTGTGTGTGTGTGTGTGTGTGTGTGTGTGTGTGTGTGTGTGTATCTGTGTGTGTGTGTGTGTGTGTGTGTGTGTGTGTGTGTGTGTGTATCTGTGTGTGTGTGTGTGTGTGTGTGTGTGTGTGTGTGTGTGTGTGTAATATCCTGTATATGAGTGACACTATCTTCTACCATACCACAATAAGGACGCCACTAGACAGGATGTAAACAGGATTCTAAAATGTGGGGACAGGTGACAAAGATGGTGGTGATCTCAGTGTGGGAGTTGAGATGTTCGAAGTGTATTTTTAGATTATCTTCACAAGTCATTATCAAAAGTCATCTCCTCTCTTTATAATCGGCCGCCTGTTTATTCTATAATTGTAATCAGTCTGTTTCCCTTGACAATTTTATATATCTGTATTTTTCATCAGGCTATAAATATCGTCCATAATTGACTGGAAAATTTTGATACACATACGAATAACTCAAACATATTATTCCCTTTTTCCTCTATGTAATCCCATGACAAATATGCTTTGATAAGTGATATATTGTTTGTAACCAATTAAAAATTTATTCTAAACTTAGTAAAGGGAACCTCTCTCTCTCTCTCTCTCTCTCTCTCTCTCTCTCTCTCTCTCTCTCTCTCTCTCTCTCTCTCTCTCTCTCTCTACCTGCAGGAAGTTGAACCAAGCTGTGCCTCCCAGCCACCCAGGTCACATATCAATTAAACTTCCTATACGAACATAGAACTTCACTCCATCCTCTCCTCCCAAGTTACTCTCTCCTCCCACTCCATCCTCTCCACCCAAGTTACCCTCTCCTTCTACTCCATCCTCTATCACCAAGTTACCCTCTCCTCCTACTCCATCTTCTCCCACCAAGTTACCCTCTCCTCCCACTCTGCCAGGTGGTCCAAAATTCCCCACGTAGTCCTACAGGTTTTCGTTCCAGATCATCGAATTTGTTTTTGGTGTTCGTCAATCCACTTTTCTCTCTGACCTTCGGGACGTCACAGTAACACGAGGGGAGGATGGTGTGGCTAAATCTGAAGCAGCTTATTCCTTCAAACTATTCTAAGCAACAGGCCACCATTTATTCTATTATTCTGGTCCTGTTTCCTGGCATAATTTGGAGGAATCAAGGCACGCACTCTATATAATGAACAGTATGTGTGTTATCTCCTTCGAGCATTGGTCAACACCGGTAAACACTGACATTCTTATCATGATTCAGTCATTATGAAAGCCTAATAATAAAACCTTAAATCATTCTGTGAAATCTAGTCAGACCATAATCAGCTCTTCTGCTCTTTGACTATTTACAACTTTCGTTCAGTCGATACCCTAAATCTCTTGCCACTACATATACCTCTCTGTGTGGTCATGGTCAATAGGTTACCGGGATTAACGGCTGCATACCCTCGTTACAATAAAGGTCGCATATATTTGAAAGACATAATATCTCAGTCCTGTACTTCTGTATTTGCCTACAATGAATTCTCTCCTGTGGTACACCGGAGTGACTAGATAACATGCGGCCCACGTCATGGCCAGGATTCAAACCCTTCATATCTATGGTCTTTTGGCCCTGAGTGTCGAAGCTCTCACGACGGGTGCTTTCATATAGGGAGGTGAAGGAGAACTTTAAGATGCGACTTTTCATTGGTGAAGAGATACTTATATAAGGCATTCGGTTATATTTCCTGTCTCTGGCTTACCCTATGTCACCTAAGAGTCTCATTCACATAGCTGGAGAAAATCTAATCCTAAGCTGTACAGTACATGCCACTTTTACTATATAGTCTTATGAAACTATACACATACTGAGAGCTATAAAGTTTCGTCTCTGCTTCTGCCGAAACGTTGCAGCTTTTTCAAATTATTTTCTTGGCATCTGTGACTTTCAAGGCATTACAAACGGAGACAACTCACTACTATAGTCTGTGTTAGTGTGTCATTAATTTGTATCCGAGACCAAACACTGCACTGCGGACTCTATACACCAGGTTTGGCTAAAGTTCTATTCTGAAGTATGACTTTTGTAACATTTATAGTATGCAAGGATGTTATGTTTGTAGTTCGTTCATGTGCTTCATTCTACAGTATATATGTATTGTATTTGTTGCGGCACCATTACGAGTCAAAGTGTTTCAGGAGTTCCTTAATCACCAGACTAACTACAACTATTACTTATGAGCCATTATAAGGATTTTTTTTTTTTTTTTTTGCAACTCATATTCATAAAAGGGTTACGAATAATTTGGTGTTAAGTGAATGGGAGGAACGGATCTGAAGTGAGGTGATAGCTAAGAACTGAGATAAAAAGAGAGCTTGAGAAAGAGAAGGAATATGAGGGTGAGAAGGGAAAAAGATGCAGGATGAGGGAGAAGGGATAAAGGGAGATAAAAGAGGATGGAGATGAAGGAAAGAGATGAGATGTGATGAGGGGGAAGAGGATAACAATAGTGAAGAGATAAGATAAGAGGGAAAGGTGAAAAAAAAGAGGAGAAAGAGAATAAGAATGATGGAGAGAGACGAGGTTCAGTGGATAGGATGGAAAGAGGAAAAAGACACACACAGAGGGAAAGAGAAGAGGGAGTCCTGAGCCCCTATGCGTGTCCAACTCAGCACTTCACCTATAGGCCTACGTAAGACTTCCACCATCACTTCCATTATCTCCACCAATCTCCACCAATCACTTTATCAATCTCCACCTATTCTCTTCATCTCCATCACTTCCATTATCTCCACCAATCTCCACCATTCTCTCCAACACTACCATTAGTCTCCAACAATTACTTTATCAATCTCCACCTATTCTCTTCATCCCCATCACTCACTATCTCCACCAATCTCTCCATCACCATCACCAATCAAAACAGAAAATTCCCACATCGTCACAATCTATATACTGAGACCCATTTTTCGAACCCATAACTATCACCTATCTCCACTTTACAAATCACTAACACCAACTATCAACACCACAACCAACAGACAGATAATCACTATCACCACCACCATACCCCATCAGACAATCACTATCAACACGTTCCTTCCTCGTCACCAGCCACTGTCCAGCCGTCACCATCCACCGACCAACAACCACTCGTTATGTTCCAAGACTGTATATTCAGCACTCGATTCTGCCCACACCCCTTGTTAGGTTCTTGGTTCTGTTTGTCTGTCTGTCTGTCTGTCTTCCTGTGTGTGTATGTGTGTGTGTGTGTGTGTGTGTGTGTGTGTGTGTGTGTGTGTGTCTAAAATTCTCCATTGATCTGTTTATCTGGGGAAGAAGGGAGGGGAAAGGGGAGGGGCTAGCCTGTGTTTGGGGTAGTATTGGAGAAGAGGGAATAGGGATGGGAAGAAGTAGACAGGGGTTGGGGTAGTACTGGAGAAGAGGGAATAGAGAGGGGAAGAAGTAGACAGGGGTTGGGGTAGTACTGGGGAAGAGGGAAAGAGTAGACAGGGGTTGGGGTAGTACTGGGGAAGAGGGAAAAAATAGACAGGGGTTGGGGTAGTACTGGGGAAGAGGGAAAGAGTAGACAGGGGTTTGGGTAGTACTGGGGAAGAGGGAAAGAGTAGACAGGGGTTGGGGTAGTACTGGGGAAGAGAGAGGGGAAGGGGTGCTGGGGGCATTGGGGAAGAGGGAGGGTAAATTGTTTTCCCCTCACTCAGGGTTACGAGGCAAGTTTGGACGTGGCCAGGCAAAGTTGGCTCCCTTCCCCAGCCGACATGTCAGAGGGGAAACACGGGTCATGAGGGGAGGAAACATTAGAGACGGTACAATTTGGGGAGGAAACATTTGAGAAAGTACCAATTTGGGGAAGAAACATAAGGTGAGGAGACATATGAAGAGAAAACATTAAGAGTGAACTGGGTGCACTCTCACAGTTCGATGAGATAGAAATTTCTCTGGGCAACTCGAGCGACAACGACAACAACAACAACAACAACAACAACAACAAAAACAACAACAACAACAGCAACAACAACAACAACAACAACAAACCCCCTTTGCATCTTTTACGGACACTGTACCACCTGGATCCATCGTTCCCA
The DNA here is from genome assembly GCA_034508575.1 of Petrolisthes manimaculis. Taxonomy (NCBI): domain Eukaryota; kingdom Metazoa; phylum Arthropoda; class Malacostraca; order Decapoda; family Porcellanidae; genus Petrolisthes; species Petrolisthes manimaculis. The sequence continues at coordinate 5,860 of JAWZYT010007309.1, read as the reverse complement.
TTCCACCTACACACCCATTCACTTCACGGGGCGATTCCTAAGAGTCATTTATGGAGACTGTTTAATTAAAGGGGTAATCATGTGTTGTGGTGATTTTGAAGGGCTCTTGATTCCTCCAAGCTCTACTAGGAAACAGACTACTTCAGTATACGAGTAATGTCTTCTGTTTTGTAGTACATTTTGGAGGCATCAATAGCCCTCCATTTCTCCCACAACACATGCTTACCTCAAAGTGAGTGGAATAATGTAGCACAAAATATTGATTGATAAAAGTCACTGGTGCATCAGATGGGGTTAGAAAGTGTTTTATACGAAGAGAAAAGAGAGAGAGAGAAAGAAAGAAAACAAAATAAAAAAAGAAGGGAAAACATCAATAAAACCTCTACGATCAGGGGTTTAAAGGACCCAGTGATCGTGTATGAGACTTGGTGACATCTGATTCCTCCTGACTATGCCACGAAACAAGCTCCTTTCAATAGGGGTGGTGTTGTGTGGTAATGTTTGAAGGACTCGCCAACCTCCAATTTTCTTCTGACTACGACTCGGGGTCCCTTAATACCTTGGGAATACGTGAGGGTTAAACCAAATCGAGGAAGGGGAGGAAATATGGAGAGCAAAATATTTATCACCTTATTATGCAAAGAGATACATACCATCATAAAACGAGAAAATCAACAATATTACAGAACACTTATAATATTCCTGATTTACTTGTTTGTTTTGTGGACATGTATCTGCAGAACATCTTATCTGTTATGATCATTTCCAATATGAATAATAGAAACGATTTACGATAAACTAGTCAAAATCACAAGGCAAATTAGAATGTTGTGTGCGAAATCCTGAGAAATGGTAGACGAGGCAATAAAGAAGTTGGTTAATGAGGGGCGAGATATAGAGGAGAGAATTAATGAGGAAAGTGAATGCCTTGGGATGAAGAATGGTCGGTATAAGAGAAGGAAAACTTGCAGCGGGGAAAATGGGCGGTGATAAAAGTGGAAGAAAAGAAGAAGGAGGAGGAGGAGGAGGAGGAGGAGGAGGAGGAGGAGGAGGAGGAGGAGGAGGAGGAGGGGGAGGAGGAGGAGGAGGAGGGGAAGAAGGAGGAGGAGGAGGAGGAGGAGGAGGAGAGATCATATTGAAGGAAGGGAAAGAGGGAGGGAAGGAGAGAGGTGAATGAATGTGATGAAAATGAGGGAAGGTTAAAGAAGGGAAAGGGATAAAAGGGAATACACAATGGATGTCAAACAGAAGCAAAACAATTGGTCCTGACAATGATGTTTGGGAGAACGGTCTACATCTTCACAATTTAGTCAGGTTAGAGAAGGGGAAGAGGAAGGGAGGGGAGGAGAGAGAGAGAGAGAGTGGTGGGCGTGAGGAAGAAGATCTGAAAGGTAAGTGGGTCGGGGAGGGGGAAGGAAGATGAACGGAAGAGAGGATGGAAAGGAGGGATATAAGGGGAGAAGGAGGATGGAAAGAAGGGATATAGGGAGGGAGGGAGGTGGAGAAGGAATGGATGGTAGAAAAGAAAGAGGAGGAATGGATAAAAAAGGAGAAACGGGAAGGAAGAAGAAGGAGGAGGAGGAGGAGGAGAGAAAGGAAGGAGAAACGGGAGGGAAGCGAGCCGTGAGGACGAGGGGTGGGGAAATTATGGGAGAATAAATTTGTTATTGGGGGAAAGCAGGGAAATGAGACAGAAATATGGTGGTGAGCGCGGTGGAGGCGGAGGTGGAGAAGATGGAGAAGAGAAAGTGGAGGAGAAGATGGAGAAGAGAAAGTGGAGGAAGAGGAGGAATACAAAAGACTTTCTAGAAGGAGGAGAGGGGGAGGGGGAGAAGTATAATAAGAAGTAGCAATGAGAAAGGGATGGAAGATGGTTAAGGAAAGGCAGAGATATAGCAAAAATGAGACAAAGACGAAGGATGAAATATGGAAGATAAAGGGAGATGCAAAGAGAAAAGTAAAACTATGAAAGTGGACGACATTAGGTGGAGACACAGTGTGGAGAAGTGGAAAAGGGAAGGAAAAGGGAAGCAAAACACACAGTACAGTAGGTGGTGGACACAAAGAGAGGAATATGAGAGAGGGAACGGCAAACCAAAAGAAGAAGAACAGAGTGAGTGGAAGGAAAAATAGCAGATGAAATAGAGAACCGAAAATGGTGCATGTGATAGGAATAAGAAAGTAAAATATGTGATAGAGAGAGAGAGTTCTACAGATAACGTGTCGCTATTTCTCGACCCGAAGAAATATGATAAAAGTTTTGTCAATAAAGTGTGCAATATTTCAGTCTTGAAGTGTGTGGTTTTTTTTTACACAGTCTTTATTTGTCGATATTCTAGTGTGATTATAAAAAGAGAAAAACAGATGAGGAGAACGTTTGTGTATAACTATAAAACAAGGAAGGAATGTAATAGAGAGTCAGTAGGAAGGAATTTGTTTATGTTATCAGATGGAAAGAAGCACCAGCTGGAACATTTAACACGAGATTCATGAGTAAACATTTTATTTTCTCGCCCAGGAAAGGGAGTGTTTTTTTTTTTTTTTTTTTTTTTTTTTTTTTTACCAGGATGTTCACTGTTTTCACGCAGGAGGGGGCGAGGCATTAAACCTGGCTGGACGAGGCCGTAAAACCTGGTTCCTCCACTCTATTGTAAAAAAAAAAAAAAAAAAAAAAAAAAAAAAGTTAAGGCATTGGCTGGCATCGGGATTTATTATGGTTCCAGGTACTTGAACACCCTATGCACTGGAAAGATGAGGAATATTCATACGTGACGGAGACAGACTGAGAAATCTACCGTGAGAATTTGGAGGGCTATTGATTCCTCCACCCTATACCGGGAAACAGATACCAGGAAACAGATACCAGGAAACAGATACCAGGAAACAGATACCAGGAAACAGATACCAGGAAACAGATACCAGGAAACAGATACCAGGAAACAGATACCAGGAAACAGATACTAGGAAACAGATACCAGGAAACAGAAGTCCTCCATATAAACAGTTATTTATAATTGTCAGGGATCTGTTTTGTTTCACTTCTTAGAGGGCTACACAAACTCCAAAGTAAATACAGACGCAAAATGTCTAACAAGTAAATGCAAGTGAATCTTCTATTGCCTTCTTGAATAACGTATGGATAGGAGATCAGGATATCACTATATTTTTTTTATAGGGGACTGCATGGGAGAACTCAAAAGGTTACGTTCTACAATCAGGTGTTATTCATATATTCTTACTTACATCATGTCAAGGCGGCCGTATTTTTTAGTGGTTAATTGGACACTAGCAAAGCCTATACTTGTCTATGATGTCGAGGTATATACTCTATAATTTAGCATTGGTATATTATTGGTATTCATTTTAGTATAATATTTATTTAGTACCGACACTGACTGATACTCCACGTGATCCAATATTGATTTAGGTAAAGCCAGTCATATGTCCAGTAAGCCCCAGTGACACGTTTCATAAAAGTATTAAAAAAAAAAATGAATTGTTCGGGTTTAAATTACAACACACACACACACACACACACACACAGACACACACACACACACACACACACACACACACACACACACACACACATGTAGCAAGTAAGCAAAAGGGTATATCTAGTCACCAGGCTATAGGCAAACTGAATGCAAACCGCCATGTTGTAGCCAAAGAGCAATTTATGTGTGGTGTGTGGGTGTGGTTGTGGTGTGTGCGGTCGTTGGGTCGGTAAGGTCGTGTAGGTTCCACTCTGCTCTTAAGCCTGTCGGACGAATCTGATAAAAATGTAAGTTAACAGCGCCGGATAGGAAATGGGTGGGCAATTTTTGCAACAGAATGGCGCTTGCACACGAGTTGGCAATTCTCTTATATTCTGTGGCGAGCTGGACCCATGTATGTATGTATGTATGTGTGTACCCCTGCCTGCCTTCCCCTGCTGTTGTCATCCACCCCACTTCCCTGCCGTTTTAACTACTACCCCTGCCACCTCTACCTCTGTCAACCTTCCATGCAGCCCAGTCGCCAGCCCCGTTACCCACCTCTGTCAACCCTGTCCCTATCCCTGTCAACCTCTCAACCCTGTCCCTATCCCTGTCAACCTCTCAACCCTGTCCCTATCTCTGTCAACCTCTCAACCCTGTCCCTATCTCTGTCAACCACTCACCCCTGTCCCTTTTCGTCAGTTTTCCTTCCCTACCGCCATTTCTACTACTACTACTACTACTACTACTACTACTACTACTACTACTACTACTACTACTAACACAAATCTCTACTTGCCTTCGCCCCCCTTTTCATCCCTCCTTCCTTGCTCCATTATGTCTCCCTGCCAATGACCTTGACTCGTTTTCCTTCCTTTTTCCCATCCGACTCGTTTTCCTTCCTCTTTCCCATCCGACTCGTTTTCCTTCCTCTTTCCCATCCACTACTTTCTTCTTGTTTTTTAGTCTTCCCCTTTACTCATACCTTAATTTCTATCCCTACTTCCTTCTCATCGCCTCCATCCACTCCTCTTCCCGTGCTCTGTTTATTCCTTTTCTAATACCTCTTTTTATTATCTTCCTTCCAATTCCCTTTCCTTTCTGCCAACTCTCATTCCCTCTCTTGCAGTTACTATCTTCTTCTCTCCACGTTATGCCTTTCTCTCTCTCTCTCTCTCTCTCTCTCTCTCTCTCTCTCTCTCTCTCTCTCTCTCTCTCTCTCTCTCTCTCTCTCTCTCCTACCGTTACTATTCTCATCTCTCCACACCATCCCCCCTTTCCCGGATACCCCCCCCCCCCCAGTCCCCCCTTCCCCCTTGAACCTCAGGTGATGGCAGGGGACAATATTCATGGCTCGACCGAGGACCACTGGCGCTCGCTCTCTCTCTCTCTCTCTCTCTCTCTCTCTCTCTCTCTCTCTAACAGTGGCACTCCTCATAAACCCATCTATCTATGTATCTGTCTATCTATATATCTATTTACTCTCTCTCACTCACTCTCTCTCTCTCTCTCTCTCTCTCTCTCTCTCTCTCTCTCTCACACACACACACACACACACACACACACACACACACACACACACAATGGCACTGTTGATAATATACCCATCTATCTACTGGTATGTTTCTGTTTATCTATCCATTCACTTTCCCACTGCCGAGTATCACGCTGAGTGAGTGAGGCTGTATTATCAGTAGTACTGCTATTCTTGTCTTGTCACCTAATAATGAGATTGGTATAATATCCGTTGGCTGCAATAACAACAAGCCGAGATTTTTAAATGTGTTCGTGTACATCTGTAGGCGAGAAATAACAGGTCACGTGTCACAGTCATAAACACTGCCACCTCTCCTGTTACAACCACTTTACCTCCAGATCCTGAGGGAGACGTCGCTGCCTCCTCTACTCGACCCTCAGACATGCCATACGTGATTTCGTGTAGTAGTTTTGGTGTTCGGGCCACATCCTGAATATCAGAGTTTATGAATTAACTTTAGAGGCGGAAGGACATTTGATTTTGTCTGTAATTATATCAAATTACATTAACAATCATAGGTTCTGTTGACTCCCAAGTTATTTTTCCTCTTTTCTGTAAGTTCTTTGAATAACCGATATCACCACAACAAGTAACTCCGAACTCGAGGTATTAATAACAAATGCAACTTTTCAATGACCAAGTCACCTGAAACTTTCATAATTGTTTATATTCGCTATATGGAACCTTTGGATATATTGTGCGGCTGTTATAAAAGGTTTTCGTTTCTGTACTTTATATCCTGCATCACTTATAATAGCAATTTAAAATTGTGCCGTAATATAATAAGTATATCATGTTATAATGATTATTATAATGTACCTTTTAATGTAACCTTATAGTCGAC
>JAWZYT010007308.1:0-20000 GCA_034508575.1 Petrolisthes manimaculis | reverse complement strand
ATTAATAGTAATGGTAGAACCTGAATTGTACATTAAAGGTTTCTAAAGTACAAGTGTTTGGTAAATCTGGAGTAAACTGATTCCTTCAAACTCTTCCAAGCAACAGAACACCAGTAGTAGTTTTTGTTAATCTGCATGGTCCTGTTTCATGGCACAGCTTTGGAGGAATCTAATATTGATATATCTTAATACTAATATCTACTAATATCTTAATACTAATAAAAATCCAATGTTTCTAAAATATACTTGTTCCCTCAAAACAGAATATTATTTATATTTGTATAGTATAAGTATATTTATATTAATATTTGTATGGTATAGTATATGTATATTATATTTTTATTGTAATAGTATATGTTGACTTTTTTGTTTCGGTTTTGAAGTAGAGGGAGGGAGTGTGAAGTGTTGTATTGTTGATGGAGTATTTGTTGGATCACTTGCATCTCATTTCCATATAGAACTATTTAATAAAGTCAAGGTGTTGTAGGACATGTTATTGGTGTTGTTGTATTGCTATTGATTTCTGTTAGTGAGTCAGACCTGTTGGAGCCTAATAATAGTGTTGGGAGTATTGGACCATCTGCCACCACCACCACCACCACCACCACATCTGCCACCACCACCTCCACCTCCTCCTCCTCCTCCCTCCTCCTCCTCCTCCTCCCTCCTCCTCCTCCTCCTCCTCCTCCTCCTCCTATGTATTGCTGTGGTCACCTGTTGATAGAGGGTTTGGGTAGTGTTATGTCACACACACACACTCCTTTACGTTCACGGTTGATTCAGGCTCACCATTCTTACCCACTATTATCTTTATATGTTTTCTCAACTTGTAGTTATTATGGCTGTGTTGTGTTGTGTTGTGTTGTGTTGTACCATTGAACTTATTGATGCTGTTGTTATTGTTTGTGATGTGGAGAGTTTGAACATAATTAATTATTTGTGATTCCTGAATGTTGTAGATTATTATAACTTTTTTAGAGAAGTACTTGTGTTAACTAATGTTTGTTTTTGTTTGTTCCAATAGTTTGAGTGGCGTGGGGCTGCGAGGATGGGCGTGTCACCGCCATGACGTGACGGGGCGCTCTGCTGTGGGCGCCGCCGCATGGCCATGGACCACGCCCACGGCACCCACGCCCCTCACGACGTCTCCACGCCCACCTCCCGTCCTGAGAACGCCCGAGGGCCCGCCGTGTGCCACGCCCGCTCCGTAGCCGAGACGCTTCGACCGACTCCCACCACCTCCGCCCGCGACGCCTCGCTAGGTACGTGTTATATACGTCTGTTGTGTTGTGTTAGATGCGTGGTGATGTATCTACAGGTTAGTTATTGAATACAGAGGTACTCAGTTAGTAAACATGTACAATATCTGTTATTCTAAGTTATTTAATGGAGGAAGTAAGTTAAGATGTAACGTGTGTCCTTAAAAAATGTACGTCTACTATTGATGAATGTGTGTGTGTGTGTGTGTGTGTGTGTGTGTGTGTGTCGTCCTCCTCGTCAGTGATGGTGGTGGTGAGGTCTTCTGTCAACACAATTTGGCCTGGATCTCAAACACGAACCTTAATGATCTGACATGGTACACACACACACACACACACACACACACACACACACACACACACACACACACACACTCACACACACACACACACCAAGGTATGAATTATGAGCTGTTCCAACCCACACACAGGTCGATCATTTTAAATCCATATAGCCTACACATGTTCAGGCACGCACGTACAGTCACATAAATAACGCACACACAAAAATGCACTTAAGCACACACACACACACACACACACACACACACACACACACACACACACACATACACACACACACACACACACACACACACACACACACACACACACACACACACACACACACACACACACACACTCACACACACACACACACACACACAGACACACAGAGACAGACAGACAAATAAATAACACAAACACATATATGTACTTAAACACACACACACATACACACACAGACAAATAAATAACACAAACACATATATACACTTAAACACACACACACAAACACACACGTGTTTGTGTGTGTATATTGTGTTTTTTCTAGGTTCAATTTTATTCATCCCTAATATTTATACATGTATTCATTCATTCATCCTCATTTTATTTTTATTTTTTTAAATGTATTATGTATATTTTCAGCCTATCAGCTGCCATTTACTAATAAACCGTATATTATTATTATTATTATTACGTAGTCAGTAGAAATAAGTAATTCCTATATGACATACACGGGTTACTGTCATTATCAGTAATAGCGGTACATATTTCACTCATTCACAATTTTTTAGTTTACCAATATTAAGGTATAATTTCCCTTAATAACCCGTAATGGATTCAACAAGATATATATACACACATATACAAAATGCTCCACTATTAGATATATATACACACACATACAACATGCTTCACTATTAAATATATACACACACATACAAAAATGATTCACTATTAAATATATATACACACACATACAAAATGCTCCACTATTAAATTTATACACACACACATATATAGAAATGCTCCACTATTATATACACACACACACACACACAGAAATGCTCCACTATTAAATATATACACACATACACATACATATTTTATTTACATGATAGTTTGTTTACACACATTTTCACTATCATCATTCACTTTTTAAAAATGTAACCCCATTCTTATCTCTCTCTCTCTTTCTCTCTCTCTACAGGGAGCAGCGGGAGGCGTGTTGGTGCCAGTGGTGGTGGTAGTGGTGGAGGTAGTGGTGGAGGAAGCAGTGGAGGTGGTGGTGGTGGAGGTGGAGGAGGCGTTGGTGTTGGTGGAGGTGTTAATTCTACTGGTGTTGGAAGTGGTGTTGGTGTTGGTGTTGGTGAAGAAGCAACCAATAACTCTCGTGGCTCGTCTCCTGCTCGTACACAACACGCCCACTCTGTCACGCCCGCACACTCTACCCCGCCCACTCTACTCAGACAAGCTCATAGCCTGTGAGTACCCTACACTTTATTTACATTACATTCTATTTACTGTGCATTTTTTTTTTTTTTTTTTTTTTTTTTTTTTTTTTTTTTTTTTGTAACCATCTATTATTAAAACTCTGGATTATTTTGTATTTAGTGTATTTTGGGTATTTCTCATATAGTATTTTTATTGTTATTGTTATTATTATTATTATTATTATTATTTATTATTATTTATTATTATTATTATTAACCCATTAGCTCCCATGGTTATTATTATTATTATTATTATTATTATTATTTTTATTTTTATTATATTTATTATTATTATTATTATTTATTATATAGTACTTTTTTATACATATTTCTAACTGTTATTTGTTGGTCTGTGTGTAAATAATTATGTAGTTATTGTTTTTGGAAAATTTTGCTGTGTGTGCAGTAGACAAAATTTTCATTATATTTTCACTCTTGCACGATATTTCCCGAATTTCATATAATATAATATTGTGTGTATAATTATCATCCTCGTCATATTTCTTTATAAATGTAGAATAATTGTATTTATATTTACCAGTCCCTGTTAGTTCAAGCTTTTTTTTATTCTAGTAAATATATAGTTATTTATTTTTATTTTTACTGGTAGAGGATGTGTATTAATATTTATTGGTTTATTATTATATGGTGTGTTTTCTTTATGCTAATTAAAGGTAAGTTGGGAGTTGGTTACCTGGATTGTTGTCTTGTTGTTGTTGATGTTCTACGTGGATTGTTGTGTCTTGTTTGTTGTCTCCTTGTAATACTTTATATAATTGTCTGTCTGTGTGTACCCTTTCCAAAGTATATACTGTTTTCTGTGCTTAACTTAACTTAGGTCTTCGTCGCATCTAGGTCGTCTTTACTTAATAATAATAATAATGATGAAGGTACTGATAATTTTGTTTAAGTTAAAAGAAATTATGTTTAGAAGTGTTTTATGAGGAAATATGTGGGGGATGGTGGTAGTGAAACCTGGTGGGACAACACCGTAGAGTTTTGGTTTGAACTTCTTTTTTTTTAATCACTATTGAAGTATACTAAGAGACCGTGTGTAAATTATGTGGTTCTTATCAACAACTACAAAGCGACAATTTACAGATACATGTAGTAATTAAGTAACCATTAACATAAATACGGTTACCAATGCAACTATTATTATTTTGTTATATCTGATTCTTCGATGTTACTAAGATATTTACAATGTAGCTGAAAGAAATGTTGTGTTCTCGTTGCAATTAACAATACGTGTAAATAAATACGTGTAAATAAATAACCATAGACTCGTTGAATGTAAATATATCTCGTTTTAACTTTCGTGAAGGCATTGTTGGATAGACAGTTCTTAATACATACATACATACAGTTAGTAATACATACATACATACATACAGTGTATTATTTTGGTGATGGATGGTTCTTTGACATACAGTACTTGGTTCTGTATTGGTTCTTATAAATTCTTGGTGTATTTTTCTTCGTTTTGTTATTTATTTCCACTGATATATTTTTTCTGTAATTAAGTAAGTAGATTTAGAAAGTGTCTGATGTTATTTTCCTCGTTTGTTTATTTATTTCCACTGATATTTGTTTTTGTAAGTAAGTAGATGATTTTAAAATATGAATGTTTTCTTGTCGTTTTCCATCTTAGCTTCGGTTTTAATTATTTCTTAAAAACTAAATCTGGTGTGTTTTGAAATTGCCTTAACTTGGTAATTGGAGAAGAAAGAAGATTATTTAAACGTAAGTACCAAGAACTTTAATGTAAGTAAGAACCTGGTTTATGTGAATTGTAATTAAGTACTAGCTGGAGAAATTATGTATGAAGTGAAAGGTATATATAGTTTTCAGAATGCACTCATGCTTGTATTTTTTTGAGAAGTAGTATTAGTATGATGAGTGAAGGAGAAGAGAGGCTGGTGGTGTGTTGTGTTGTTTGGCCAAATAAATACTAAAAGTGTGATGGTATAATGTTGTGGCTTTGAGTGTGAACGTGTGTATGGAACAACTAACTATTCATTGAGTGTGTAGAGTGTGTGTGTGTGCACCAGTGTGTGTGTGTATGTGTGTGTAGATGCTGTTATCGTTATATAAGCCATCTACAGTATAAAGAGCGACCGAAGATGTCCTAGAATGATTATATGATTATCAGAAAGTACAATATAGCAGCATTGGTTTGAAAGATTACAAAGGTGGATCCAGGAAGGGGGGAAGGGAAGGGGGGACAAAGAGGAGTCGAGGAGAGCCAAGTTGTCAATCAGGAAAGAGTCAATGTCAACAAAAGCCATGCTGGGAATGTCAGAAGGAGCCACAGTTAGTCAGCAACACACAGTAAAAAAAAAAAAAAGATAGAATGAAAAATAGTGGAGCCATGGAATTAAGTGAGAAAGGGACGGTTATGGAAAGGAAGGTGTAGATAAAGGAGGAAGAAAGAACTGAATAGAGTGAGAAAAAAGACAGATAGAGTGAGGAAGAGTCAACTACAGTGATGAAGAGTCAGATAGTGTGGAGTGATGAAGGAACATATAGTGTGGAGTACTAAAGGCCCAGTAGTAGTTGGAGGGAGTGAAGAGAGGAGTAATAAAGCAACAACTAGTGTGGAGTGAAGAGTGGATTAATAAAGAAACAACTTGTGTGGAGTAGTAATAAAACATCTAATGTGGAGTATTAAAACAACATCTAGTGTGGAGTAATAAAGAAACATCTACTGTAGTGTGAAGTAAATAAAGGTCCCATGCAGTAGTATATAGCAGGGAGTGAACCCCATCTTCTATAACAGGTGATGCAGCAGAAGGCAGACACACCCACACTCGGGGCCACAACATCCCGTCTGCGCCCGCCCCTCGTCCGACAATTTTCGTTGCCCCAGGTGCTAAGGTGAGGCCACGCCCACGCCCACGCCCACGCCCATTTGTTTTATTTTTACCACAACCGCGCCCACGCCTACGCCCGCCAACTACACCACCTGCCAAAAAAAAAAAAAAAATATATGCCCACTTTGATTGTATCCCCCCCACCCCCCCACTTTATTTAAATTGATTGGTTTGAGCGGCCACAGTCATTACTCCCCCCTCCCTCCCCCCCCATTGTCCCCCCCCCTCCCTCCCTCCCCCCTGTGATTGACTCCTCGACCCCCCATCTAGGCCTACCCACTCTCTCCTAGACAACATTAAAAATTAACTGTAACTGTATAAGCCTATAGGGGTCAGGTGGTTGTCTCGGGAAGTGTAAAGGCGATAGGCCTACTCATTCCTTCAAATCTGCCAAAATGGAATACAAATAAACACACACTATATTATACACTACCTACATGAGAACAAACTGTAGGTGTGTGTGTGTGTATGTTTGTTTTATATTTTGGCACAGATTTGGAGGAAGTACTGTTGCCTCACTTCACCCAACAACATCTTATTTAATTCAACCCACTGGTGCTTCCTGATTCCCATTATATTAATTATGAAATGGCACAATGCTGGGCTAACTGCTTCATTGATTGATTTATTTTATGGTAATGTACTGTCTTGAATTATATTGCTATAAAATCCAGGACTGTGGTCTTAAATGGGGGTTTATAAAGATTAAGTACTGTATATATCAAAAGCCTCAGTGACTTAAAAAGGGGGTATGATTCACTTTTGTTAAATTGGAGTGCCTTGATTCCTCCTAAGTATGCCAGGAAACAGAACCACCAGAAAAGCAAAAAAAATAATAATAATAATACTGGTGTTCTGTTGCTTTGAATAGTTTGGAGGATTCAGTTGCTCCAGAATTTACTCACACAAATTAAAATAGTTTGGAGAATTCAGTTGCTCCAGATGTACCAACAACACCAAAAAATGTCCTCCCTCTAAATTAATTACTAAGTTGTGTAGACGAGTGTGGGTACAAGGGTTATAGGGCCTGGGGGTTGTGTTGTGTTGTGACCAGTGGGTGAGGGAGTGTGTGTGGTGATCAGGACAAGGAGGCCAGTTAGTTCAGTCATGCTCACAAGTAAAAAAAAAAAAAAAAAAAAAATTAGTCGTTGCTTCTTCTCAATCCATTTAATTAAAAAGTATATACAGGTGTTTGTTTATCTCTAACATGACAACACCTGATGGCCTATACAGCTGCCTATTCTCAGTAATAATTTGTCTCTCATGAGCACCTGTTTGTGTTTGTTTGTTATTGTCTGTCCCTCCCAGAGCACCTCCGCGTTGTTGTTGTTGTTCATATTGCTGATTTCCACTATTTTTTGTTGTTGTGTGTGTGTGTGTGCCTGTAGCCTATACTATTATATACTGGGAGTTGCCGCCTCTCCTAGCTCTTGTGTAGCTTGTTGCGTTGCTTCACTTTATATACCCTCGCTGGCTGTGGCTGCAAATCACATACAAGTACTGTACTGTATTATAATTATATAGAACACTTCTATACCTACCGTAGTTGTATCTGCACTTATCTTATCTTCACACGTATTATTCAACCTGTTCCACCATGACAGCGTTTATACATATGTGCCTCGTATCACACACACTAACATATACTTATTATACATATTACACATTATACTTATACATATGCCTCGTATCACACACACTAACATATACTTATTATACATATTACACATAATACTTATACATATGCCTCGTATAACACACACACACTAACTAACACATACTTATACTATATTATACTATAGTTACGACTGATGCCACACTCACACTTACACTCACAAATTATCAGTTTACTCATCCCTCTACCCAAGTGTTTATAATATAGTACTCGTTTTCCTTTCATTACTCACCCATCCCCCCCATAATTATTAATAGTACTCGTTTCATTACTCACGTAGTACTCGTTTTATTACTCACTTATCTACCTAAATGTTAGTAGTACTCGTTTCATTATTCACCTTCCTCCAAAATGTTAATAGTACTCGTTTTATTACTCACTTATCCACCTAAATGTTAGTAGTACTCGTTTTATTACTCACCTATCAACCCAAATTTTAATAGTACTCATTTTATTACTCACCCCTCCACCTAATTATTATTAATAGTAGTCCTACTCGTTTTTCCTTTCATTCACATTATAGTTGTTCCCAAGACCCTCTCTCATGTACACACACACACACACACAAACATCCACATCCACATCCACATCCACATTTTACCTCACCCACCCACTCACTCCTTGGTACAACACAAACAAATGACACATCCACCAACCCACCCACCCACATCCCTGCTTTTGCCACGCACAATATTTACGATCCACCCACTCCTTGGTAACACACACACACACACACACACACACACACACACACACACACACACACACACACACACACACACACACACACACACACACACACACACACAACACACACAACACACACACACGTTCACACCTCTTTCCTTCGCCGCGTTTTCCCACCCACTTCATAAATTCGCCTATTTTTTTTTTTTTTTTACCGTATTTCTTCATGTAGTTTAATTGGATATTTTATACGTGAGGAAAAGATAAATAGAAACTAGATAAGAGGAAGGAATTAATTAAGCTACAAGCAAGGTAGGCCTATTTTATTTATTAAGGGTTTGAAAGCTAGCTGTGATTAGAAATATGTAAGTTACTGCTAGAAATGTGGAAGGCTGATGTGTTTTCTATACTACACCCAGACCCTACCATTTTCTCTGACGCTTTTTAAGGCAGACTCAGGCAAGTGTGGAAGATGTAAGATATTATTATTATTATTTATAGCTTATATAGTAATATGGTATTAATTAGTGAGCCTCCCTTCACGTTCCCTATATATAAGTAATCTGTTTCCTGACTTTGAAATACAACTTTGATTGATTACATCTGAGTGATTGGCTGTGTCTCTGAGTGGTAAGTAAGTAATCAGAATGTGTAATGATGATATTATATGTGTGTTGTTTGATATCTGATTGGCTGTGTCTCTGAGTGGTAAGTAATCAGCAATTATGATGATAGTTGTGTGTTGTTTGATATCTGATTGTGCTGAGTGATTGGCTGTGTTGCTGAGTGTCCCTGAGTGGTAAGTAATCAGCAATTATGATAATATTTGTATGTCGTTTGATATCTGATTGGCTGTGATTGTACACTGATTTTTGGGAGTGATGCACGTGAATCAGAGTGATGCACGTGAATCAGGAGTGTTGCACGTGAATCAGGAGTGTTGCACGTGAATCAGAGTGATGCTTATGAATCATTTAATATAATAATAATTAATCATTCCATATTGCAGATAAAAGAAGGTTATATATATATATACAGTATATATATTTATGAATGGAAAATATGTGTTGAAAATAAATATATATACACGGTACCATAATAATTACACATTCCATTTTATAAGCAGCTTTTTTTATAGTGGAACAATACATTAACCTGTTCATTTACTGACACAGTGATTGACTTGATGTTAATTAGTTTTCTGTGATAATATTTACAAACTACTGGTATTATCGTTTTTATTTAGCTGTTCTGAACTTTATCAACCCGTTGTTATATTTACAAACTACTTGTGTTATCTTTTTTATTTTGCTTTTCTGTACTTTATCATTGTCATTTATATTTCGTTATTCTGTACTTTATCAACACTTTATTATATATTGTACAGTAATGTCCTTTTGAATGTGTTATAAAATGGTATAGCACGCAAACTTTATCGAAAAAGAAAGTTTACCTAAATGAGATTGATTCATTAATATTAGAACCTGTATGGTGTGTTTGTGTGTGTGTGTGTGTTATATAGTTTAATGTATGTATGGTGTGTGTGTGTGTAATATAGTATAATGTATGTATGTATGTATGTATGGTGGTAGTAGTGAAGATCAAAAGGTAAATAACTGACCATTCTACATTCCTATACTACCCACATTCATCACCACTACCCACATTCACCACTACTACCCACATTCACCACTACCCACACATCATCTTTGGACACACACAATGGTCAACTGTCGTGGTTGGGTTGTGTGTATTCTGATCTTTGAGGTGTTTTTGTTGTTGTTGTTTTTTGTTGTTGTATTGTGGTTGTGGTTTGTGTCAAGTTTCTTGTTATTTTTCTTCCTCCTCCTTCTTCTTCTCTTTCTCCTCCTCCTCCTCCTCCTCCTCCTCCTCCTCCTCCTCCTCTTTTTCTTGCCTCTCATATTTCACAACCTCCTACTTTACACACACACACACACACACACACACACACACACACACACACACACACACACACACACTTTCCCACACACTTCTCCCTCACCCTGTGGTGTGTGTGTGTGAATGAAAAAGTGGGTGGGAAGGTGTGTGTATGTGTGAGTGTGTAGGGTATAAGTATAAGTGTGTGTGTAGGGTATAAGTATAAGTGAGTCCCATGGTAGCCTTATACATGCTAAACTAAAGAGCTCTCTCCCTTCCACATGTCTCTTACCCAACCCACTCATCTAGCCACCAGCCTCTCTCTCTCTCTCTCTCTTATTTTGTTTGGTAATTTGGTATATATAAATGTGTGTGTCTGTGTGCGTGTGTGAGAGAGAGAGAGAGAGATAAGAGAGAGAAAGAGAGAGAGAGAGAGAGAGAGAGAGAGAAAGAGAGAGAAAAGAAAGAGAGAGACAGCCCACAATTCCATGATACACACATATACATATAACACTCTAGTATAAAAAAAAATATATATGTATACCACTCTGTTATGATGCTGTAAATGTGTTCCAGTTAAAGGTGAGGGTATAGTTTGGACATTTTTGGAGATTATGATTCCTCCAAACTATTCCAGGCAACAAGATACCATTATTTTTCTTCATCTGGGTCTGTTTCCTGGCATACTTTGGAGGAATCAAGGCACTCCAATCTATCAAAAGTATACTCTCCCCTTAAAGGTATAAAGAAGGGAGTACCATTTATATATTATACTGTATATTATAATGTTGTTCCCTCCTCATACATACATTTCACCCATTTTGTATTTATTTTGTATTTATTTTGTATTTATTTTGTAGGTGTGGGTCCAAAGGAAAATATTATCAACTTGGGAATACAGCCTGTTTGGGATAGTGTATAGTGTGTGTGTGTGTGTGTGTGTGTGTGTGTGTGTGAGAGAGAGAGAGAGTAGAAGTTTAGAAGGTGGATGAGTGAGTTGGAAGGAGATGTAGGAGAAGGAGGAAGAGGAAGAGGAGTAAAAAGTAGTAGTTATGAGGAGGGGGAGGAGGAGAAGAAGGAGGAGGAGAGAAGGAAAAAATAGTAGTTATGAAGAGGAGGAGGAGGAGGAGGAGGAGGAGAAGAAGGAGGAGGAGGAAGAGAGGAGGAGTAAAAAGTAGTAGTTATGAGGAGGGGGAGTAGGAGAGGAGGAAGGAAGAGTAGAAGAAGGAGAAGGAGAGGAGGAGGAGGAGGAGTAAGAGGAGTAAAAATTAGTAGTTATGAGGAGGGAGGGTTGAAGCACGTATCATGCATCCTCATTCTCTTTCATTTTACCTTTACCTCCTCCTCCTCCTCTTTCTCAATGTATTTCTCTTGTTTTCATTATTATTATTATTATTATTATTATTATTAGTAGTAGTAGTAGTAGTAGTAGTACGGTAGTAGTAGTTGTTGTAGTAATAATAGTAATGTTAGTAGTATTAATATTAGTAGTAGCAGTAGTAGTAGTAGTAGTAGTAGTAGTAGTAGTAGTAGTAGTAGTAGTAGTAGTAGTAGTAAAAATAGTAAAGTAATACTAATATTATTATTATTAGTAGTAGTAGTAGTATCACAACATACCTTTATCTTACACCTTCTCTTTACCCATCATCATCAATCACCATCACCAGCACCATACATTTCTTTTCCATCTTCTTCACCCCCATCTTCCCACCTCCCCCTCCCCCCCCTCCACCACCCCTCAGAGGACCAGCAGATCGTATTATTAAGAGTGTGACGGGGAAGAAATGGCCAGTCAACCGTGGAATATAAGAGTGAATGGACTGTTGACTCGGCCGTTGGGGGAGTGAATGAGGTGGTAGTGGTGATGGTGGTGGTGATTGTGATTGTGTCCCTTGCAGTAGGTTGACTGGTTATTTGCTTGGTTGGTTGGTTGGTTGTGTGGTTGGTTGGTTGGTTGGTTGTGGTTGTGTGTGAGTGTTTTGTCAAGTGGCTGAATGATTGTGGATAGTGTTGTTGTGTTGTTTTTGTTGTTGGCGTGAGAGAGAGAGAGAGAGAGAGAGAGAGAGAGAGAGAGAGAGAGAGAGAGAGAGAGAGAGAGAGAGAGAGACGTATGCATGCAGGTAAGAGGAATAAAGGAATCATTGAGAGGAATTAGGAAAATAAAAGAGTAATTGGAGGAAAGAAAGGCAGCGTAAACAACAGGAAAGAATGGGGTCACAAAGATGGTATAATCTCTAATGAGTAAGGCAGTGGGGGAGGTGGATAGGATGACAGTGGCAGGGAGGAGGATGAAAGGATAGAGAGGTAGAGGATGAGAGAGGAAGGATAGAGAGGTGGGGGATGAGAGAGGAGGATAAGATAGAGAGGTGTGGGATGACGAAGGAAGAATAGAGAAGTGGAGGATGAGGAAGGATAGAGAGGTGGAGGATGAGAGAGGAAGGAAGGTAGGATATAATAATAATAATAATAATTAGGGTACTCAGTATATAGAAGTTTTAGACTAATTAGAGTAGAAATTATTAGCTGGGATGAGTTAACTATGACAGGATAAAGTAGTATACTATTGTTGAGGTATAATAAAGTAATAGTAGCATAGGAAAGGGAAGGGAATAATAGGTTAGTTAATAGAAGTAGTGGTGAGGTTGTCCAGAATGAGTTGGATGGGAGAGTAGTTGTAGTCAGGCAGGTGGCACTCAGGCAGGCACTCAGATACACAGGCAGGCACGCACGCAGGCAGTCAGGCACTCAGGCACTCAGATAGGCAGGCACTAAGGCAGGCAGGCAGACATGTACTAAAGCAGGCAGGCACTAAGGCACTCAGGCAGACAGGTACTAAGGCAGGCAGGCACTCATTCAGGTAGGCACTATGGCACTCAGGAAGGCAGGCAATACGGACAGGGAATGTGGCAGAGAGAAAGAAAGAAAGAAAGAGTGAGAGAGAGAGGGTTGGTGGCGTCAGTCTGTCTTCAGCAGTGGGTAGGTCCGCACGCCACTCCCCGCTATATACCTTTACACTCACACATGCAACCTTACACACGCACGCACTCACTCATTCACTCTCTCTCACACACAATCACTGCATTACTTCTCTCTCATATTCCTCATCTCATCTTTATCATACACCCTTTCGTCTCCTATTTTTCCTCTTAAACTTATTTGTCTCTCTCCCTCTCCCTCTATCTCTCTCTCTCTATTTTTGTTTGTTTTTCTCTTTATTTACTTCCCATTCTCTCAGTTTTTCTCTACCCTTCAAACGTTGTATTTCTCACTTTCACTCACACACTCATACACTCTTTAACACACCTTCTCCCTCTCACATTTTTTTTCAACATCTTGCTTGAATTTAACTTATTTTGACATTCCCTTTCCTTCCTTCTCATTCCTACTCATCTTCCCTTTCATTTGTTCTCCCTTTCACTTGCTTTCTCTTTCACATTATCCCCCCTCTCTCTCTCTCTCTTTATCTTTCACACACTCACACTCGCCCCCCCTCTCTTCTCCCTCTCTTTCACACACACACACACACTATTACACATTCCCACATTGACCTCTCACCCTCACACTTACACACACACACACACACACACACACACACACACACTATCCTACCCCCCTTTCTTTTCCTCACACACTTCCCTCCTTTCGTGTGTGCTACAGTGATGAGCATTTATGTATATAACACTGAACTACATAATGAGAATCCTGACTTTTATTTGTGGCCATAAGAAAAAAATAAATGAAAATAAATAAATATAATAAAAAGATAATTATTATAAGTGTAAAATAAATAAATTCAGTGACGTTTTCTAGAAAGCATGACGTCACAAGAAAATAAAATAAAATAATAAATAAATAGTTTGGGACATCAGGAGAATTTGTGTGATTTCTGTCTTTTTGTGTGTGTGTGTGTGACCACGAGTTATCATTTGAAAATATTTATACCCTTTGTTTCGAAAATGAAAAACTGTGTGAAACCTGAATCTTTTATTGTCTTTATTTATTTATTTATTGTCTTTATGAAACACAAAAATACCATGGCGTTGTATTTATGTAGTGTCATGTTTTCGTTGTAATGCTTTCGTATTTTCCAACTCGTTCTGAAAAATATGCGAACCACTTTGGTGTTCTTGAAGACAACGAGCGAGTTACTCTGTCTTGATAATGGCCTTGTTTACCCTGACCTAACCTGACCTGACCTTACCTTACTTGACCTAACCTGACATGTCCTGACCCTAACCTGACCTTACTTGACCTAACCTGACATGTCCTGACCTAACCTCACCTAACCAAACCTAACCTAACCTAACCTAACCAAACCTGACCTGAGCTAACCTAACCAATCCTGACCTAACCTAACCTGCCCTAACTTAACCTAACCTAACCTAACCACTGATGTGCTTGAATACAAGGAACGAGTAACTCCGTGATGATAATTGACTTGTTTACCCACAAATTTGGTTGTTTACGTGTACAGTTCCGTGTCCAGGATGTAATAATAATTGACGGGGTTCACGGAGGGACGATACACACAGGTTTGTAAATAAATAAATAAATAAATAACCCTGCAGCAGCTGACGACACGAATTAATTGACACACAGATTGTCGTCGTGTTGGAGAGAGTCAACAACAAAGAGTAAAGTATATAAGAAATGAAGAAATGTATTTATATATAGACCCCCTTGGCTGAAATAGTGGTAAGGGTTAAGGGTAAATAAGTATTGCTCTTTTAAATTACTACCTGGTATGTGGGTTATTGTTTATCAAGTTAATGTTGTGATCAAATGGTATTCACTGTATGGCCCTTAGGTGTGTGTGTGTGTGTGTGTACAAGTAGTATGTGTGTGT
Organism: Petrolisthes manimaculis; assembly: GCA_034508575.1. Taxonomy (NCBI): domain Eukaryota; kingdom Metazoa; phylum Arthropoda; class Malacostraca; order Decapoda; family Porcellanidae; genus Petrolisthes; species Petrolisthes manimaculis. Next base: position 4,983 of record JAWZYT010007308.1, on the reverse strand, counting down.
GTGTGTGTGTACAAGGAGTGTGTGTGTGTGTGTTAGAATGGAGGTGCACCCACTCAAGTGCTAATGACAACAAAGCCAGCCAGGTGTGTGTGTGTGTGTGTGTGTGTGTGTGTGTGTGTGTGTGTGTGTGTGTGTGTGTGTGTCGTACCCACCATGGCTACTACTCACTCAGGTGTTGCCGAGTGAGGTGGGGTAGTAGTGATGGGGGTAGGCAGGGTGGGGGGAAGTGGGGGGACAAGGAGAAACACACACAACCACCAATAAATAATACCTACCTACTGAGAAAATAATGTGTTTGTGTGTGTGGGGAAAGTGACAGGTGGAATAGACGTGACTTTTATTATAATGCAATATAAATATAACACATAATGAACAATACTCACATTACCAGTATGATTAGTTAGTTGGAGAGAGAGAGAGAGAGAGAGAGAGAGAGAGAGAGAGAGAGAGAGAGAGAGAGAGAGAGAGAGAAAGAGAGAGAGAGACTGTGTGTTTGTGAAAGAGAAATTGTGTGTGTATGTGTGAGACAGACAGACAGACAGACAGACAGATATGAATGATGGATATAGTCAGCTGGAACCAACCAGTGAGGTAGCTAGAGGTAACTTGCAAAAACTTATACACCAGTTAGAAAAGGGAACACAAAAGCTCCTTATAGTCAGTCCCTCCTTCACTTTTATATAGAGAAAATACTGAAGGTTCTGGGAAGGATAGACCAACAATAATTCATGCACCGTTTTCCCTAACGTAGAAAAAAAAAAAAAAAAAAATATATATATATATATATATATATATATATATATATATATATATATATATATATATATATATATATATATATATATAATAATAAAAAAAAATAATAATAATACTGTGCTTTTCATTTTTTTATTGGAAGGTTTTCACAGTAACGCTACATACCATCCAAAATGAAAGGTGTTTGATCAGTAAAGTCATATTTAGAATATTATAATGCAGTGATGATGTTAATAATGATATGAAGGCTATATGTATAAAAATCCTGAAAATGAAAAGAAGTCAGAGCTACGTGGATAAAAATAAATAAAAATAAAATTGAAAACAAAAACTCGTGAGTGGAAAACAGTCCAAATGGATGACGGATGGTGGTGTGTGTGTGTATGTGTGTGTGTGTGTGTGTGTGTGTGTTTGGTTTGGAGGAAGTGTGATGCATCTGTGTGTGTGTGTGTGGCAGTGTGAGGCATCTGTGTGTGTGTGTGTGTATGTGTGTGTGTGTGTGTGTGTGTGTGTGTGTGTGTGTGTTATCTCGCTGATTGAATAAACTTTTACACCTGTGCCTTCTGGTATATAATTTACATCACTGTACACTTGTTTTGGACTAAGTTAGTAAGGCTGGAGTACAAGTTTTATATTATTCTCTGGGTGGAAAGTCGTGTTCATTTGTTGATCAGTGCCCACAGTGATAATTTGACGACAGAGGAAGGAGGGGAATATATAGAAGGAGAGGTGGAAAACGTATGGAAAGAGAGAAATAAAATGAAGAAGAGATGGAAAACGTATGGAAGGAGAAAAATAAAATGAAAAGGAAGAGAGGGAATAGAAGGAGAGATGGAATACGAATGGAAGGAGAGAAATAAAATGAAGAGGAAGGGAGGGAATAGAAGGAAAAATGAAAAACGTGAGGAAGGAGAGAAATAAAATGACGAGAAGGGGAATAGAAGGAGAGATGGAAAGGAAGATGTGGATGCAGGAATGAGTAAGGAATGAGAAGGAGGGAGAAGCCAGCTAAGAAGATGACAAGAATGGAAAAGGGAGAGGAAGGGAAGGAAGGAAAGAGTAAGAGAGGAAGGGGGAAATTCACAGATATGGAAAGGGAAATTGAGGCAAGAACTGGGAAGGCTGTAGAGATAAGACTGACTTAGGTTAGATAATGTGGAAAGAAGATTTTTTTTAAAAGATAAGGTTAGAGTAATGAGTGGAGAATAGGAGAGAGAGAGAGAAAGAGAGAGAGAGAGAGAGAGAGAGAGAGAGAGAGAGAGAGAGAGAGAGAGAGAGAGAGAGAGAGAGAGTATGTGAATGTGAATGTATGTTAGAGAGACAGACACAGAGACACACACACACACACAGATTAAAAAATGTGGTAGGGGTACACAAAAAATAACTCTACATATTATCGCTTCGTGGAAAGAGCCTCACGTTTGGGTGGAAGACCGATATTTAAAGGAGGAAGATGTGTAAGCTGCCGTGACGAGGGTCTGATGGGGATGGAAGGTAGCAAAGGGTGACGAGACGACTGCAGGGAGGGGAAGGGAAAATTAGGGTTGGAAAGGAAGGGAGGGAGGGAGGGAAGAGAGGAAGGAAGGAAGGATTAAAGAAGGTTAGTAGGTAGGTAGGAAGGGAGATAGATAGGTAGGTAGGTAGGTAGGAAGGAAGGAGGGAATAAAGGAGGTAAGTAGGAAGGAAATAAGGAAGGAAGGGAGATAGATAGGTAGGTAGGTAGGTAGGTAGGAAGGAAATAAGGAAGGAAGGAAGGTAGGTAGGTAGGAAATAAGGAAGAATACGTGAAAGGAACTTAGGGGAAAAAAATAAAGAATAGCAAAGAGTGGTAAGAAGGGAATAATAATGTAAAGGATGGATGTATGGATGATGGGTTGGTAAGGTAATTAGGAGAATGGGAAAGAAAGAGAGAGAGGATAAGAATGGCAGGGATAAAAAGATAGCTAAGGAATATGGGAGCTAGAAAGGAGGAGTAGCATGGGAATGGGAGGGTAATATGAGGAGGAGGAAGAAGAGAGTAGTGTATGGAATATAAATGGAAGAAAATAGGACAAGGAAAACAAACAGACAGACAGAGGAGGGTGAGACAAATGAAGGTAGGGAGAGGAAAGCAAGAGAAAGGAAGGGAATAGAAGGAGAGAAATATAATGAAAAGGAGGGGGAATAGAAGGAGAGAGGGAAAAGGTATGGAAGGAGAGAAATAAAATGAAGAGGAAGGGAATAGAAGGAGAGATGAGAAACGATAGGAGTGAAATAAATGAAAGACAAGATGAAAGAAAGAGCAGGAGAGATGAAAAACGTATGGAAGGAGAGAAATAAAATATAGAGGGAAGGAATTGCAGCAGAAATAAAATACGTATGAAAGGAGGGAGAGAAAGAGAGGCAAGAGAAAGGGAATAGAAGGAGAGATAAAATACGTATGAAAGGAGGGAGAGAAATGAAAGACAAGAGGAAAGTAATAGAAAGAGAGATAAAATACGTATGAAAGGAGAGAGAGACATATGAAAAAGAAAGGGAAGTAATAGAAAGAGAGATAAAATACGTATGAAAGGAGGGAGAGAGACATATGAAAAAAAAGGGAAGTATTAGAAAGAGAGATAAAAGAGATATTATATGAAAAAAAAGGAAGTAACATAACACACACTGAGGAGAAACAGGGATGGGGTCATGATGGTTTGTTGAAAGAGGGGAAGGAAGGAAAGAAGGTCATTTTCACCTGTAATGACCCTTGACTGACCTCTGTTTCCCCATGACTCTTCACCCCCCCCCCCCTCTCTTTCTTTGTCAACCCTACCTCGTCCCATTTTTTTTTTTATTATTATTATTATTATTTTTTTACACTTCCTTTCTGTCATGCCAACCTAAGTCACCAAAACCTATGTATATTTTATTTCTCTCGCTTCCTGTAATTACGTTTCTCGAAAGTAATTATTGTTTTTTTTTTTTCATCTTTTTTTTTTTTTTTTTTTCATCTTACGTTTTTCGAAAGTAATTCTTATGTTTTTTTGTTTTTTTATCTTACGTTTCTCGAAAGTAATTTTTTTTTTTCATACGTTTCTCGAAAGTAATTCTTTTTTTTTTCTTTTTTTCATCTTACGTTTCTCGAAAGTAATTCTTGTTTTTTGTTTTTTTCATCTTACGTTTCTCTAAAGTAATTAATTTTTTTTTTCATCTTAGGGTGTCGTCTGTAATCTTAATTGTTCTTCTTAGCTGACTTTGTAGATTTTTCCCTCTCGTGGTTTTTTTTTATATGCAAATGAGCATACTTTAAAAATCCTTGATAATTATTATAATGAAGGGTTTTAATTGGATTCATTCGTTACCCACTTTACTGTAGCATATAGTAGTGTGTGTGTGTGTGTGTGTGTGTGTGTGTGTGTGTGTGTGTGTGTGTGTGTGTGTGTCTCGTATTTATATTGATGATACAAATATTGATATAAGCTGTTAACGTCATTCTGTCTGTGTGTGTGTGTGTGTGTGTGTGTGTGTTAGTGTCCCACTTTGGTTTTGTTTACTCTGGAAACATTCATGAGGTAGATTGCTCTGTGTGTGTATGTCTGTGTGTGTGTGTGTAAGTGTGTGTGTGTGTGTGTGTGTGTGTGTGTGTGTGTAATGTATGTTTGTGTACATTTATGAGGCTTGAATAATTACGAAAGTATGTGCTTCCATGAACGTATGTACAGTATGTATGTATGTATGTATGTAAGGACAGTACATATGTAAATGAGAGCATCAAATAGGAATGTATGTATATGTGAGTGACTTTACCTTATGTATGTGTGTGTGTGTGTGTGTGTGTGAGAGAGAGAGAGAGAGAGAGAGAGAGAGAGAGAGAGAGAGAGAGAGAGAGAGAGAGAGAGAGAGAGAGAGAGAGAGAGAGAGAGAGAGAGACAGAGAGGGAGACAGACAGAAACAGAGACAGATAGGGAGAGAGAGAGAGAAAGAGAGAGAGAGAATTGTGTGTGTTTATGTATGTATGTATGTAATTGTTGAAACTGCCTGTGTGCTTTAGTGAGAAAGGTACAGTAGTGAAGGCCATTCCTAAAATAGCCTAAACAGAACAGTATGTGTGTCTATGTTATGTTTGTAAATTGTAGGGGACTGTTTTTTTTTTTTATGTTTGTGTGTTAATAATGTAGGATTGTGTGTGTGAGAGTGAGAGAGAGAGAGAGTGTGTGTGTGTGTGTGTGTAGGTCTAGTTGTGTGAGTGTTTATGTGTTTGTGTGT
>JAWZYT010007307.1:22500-24485 GCA_034508575.1 Petrolisthes manimaculis | reverse complement strand
GACGTTACTAATCTTTTCCCTTCGTCTGCGTCTTCGTCAGGTTACGCGGCCCGCTTCCCTGTTCGCCCTGCTGTGTGCCATCCCCTTCACCCACCGCGTCCTGACACACGAGGCTGGCAGATGGTCTTCCTACTACGTGGCTGCTTTTCATGCCCACGTCGTCCTTTACTTCGGCAACTCCTGCATCGGTGAGTTCCTTTCTCTCTCTCTCTTTCTCTTCTCTCTCTCTCTCTCTCTCTCTCTCTCTCTCTCTCTCTCTCTCTCTCTCTCTCTCTCTCTCTCTCTCTCTCTCTCTCTCTCTCTCTCTCTCTCTCTCTCTCTCTCTCTCTCTCTCTCTTTCCTTCCTATACGTCTTTAAATAAAATAAAAAAGTTTCACGTCCATTTTATTCATTGTAATTTTCTTTTAATCTCTTTTCCTCTCTATCCTCCTTATCTTTCCTCTCATTTCTTTCCTCTCGTCTCTTTTCGTTTCTACACTTAATCTTCCACCTTCCCTCTCCTCCTCCTCCTCCTCCTCCTCCAAATTAGCTCATTTACTCAGCCTCAATTATTTCCTTCCTCATTAAGCGAGGCCATTAATACCGTGACGTCACTGCTATTACCCCACCTTAGTGCAGTAAGTTCACATCACACATCACTTCTGTCACTTCACCTCTTTACTCTCTCTCTCTCTCTCTCTCTCTCTCTCTCTCTCTCTCTCTCTCTCTCTCTCTCTCTCTCTCTCTCTCTCTCACACACACACAGGCACACACTATAAATATCTATCTCTCTATTCCACCTCTCCAACCAACCCTACCATACCCTCCCATATAAACCAGCCAATCTAGACTAAAACAGCATCATTCATATCAGAAGCCTTTTATAAATATTACCACCAAGCACACACACACACACCTTTCACTCTCTCAACTAACCCCCACCACCAAACCCCCCTTCCCTCTCTCCCAACTCTCATTCTCTCAACTAACCCCCACCACCAAACCCCCCCTTCCCTCTCTCCCAACTCTCATTCTCTCAACTAACCCCCACCACCAAACCCCCCTTCCCTCTCTTCCAACTCTCACTCCTCCTTCTCCTCTCTCCCTTCAGGTACATGGTGTGGTGATGCTGTTGGCTTTCACTGTGTAAAGGTTAATCTCATTCTGTTAGCTAACCACCACCACCAAGCCCTTCACTCTCCTTTCTTTACTCTCACTCCTCCCTCTCCCATCTCTCCCTCACTGTGAAAAGGTTAATCTCTTACTACCACCCCCTTCACTCTCCTTTCTTTACTCTCACTCCTCCCTCTCCCATTTCTCCCTCACTCTGTAAAGGTTAATCTCTTACTACCCACGTCCTCCACTCTCTCCCAACTCTCACTCCTCCTTTTTCCCTCTCTCTCCCTCACGTCCTCCACTCTCTCCCAACTCTCACTCCTCCTTTTTCCCTCTCTCTCCCTCACAGGTACAGGAGTGGTGATGTTGTTGGCACTCACTGTGGAAAGGTTCATCTCCGTGTGTTACCCGGCTAAGGCTCGCAATTTGTGTGGCACTGCTCGAGCCTATGTCACCGTCACTGTCATACCCCTGGCTACCTTCATCCTCTACAGCCCCTACCTGTGTCTGGCACATGTGGTTACCTGTAGGACTGAGGCAGGTGAGTGTATGTGTGCCAGTGTGTGTGTGTGTGTGTGTGTGTGTGTGTGTGTGTGTGTGTGTGTGTGTGTGTGTGTGTGTGTGTGTGTGTGCGTGTGTGTATGTGTGTGTATGTGTGAGAAAGAGAGAGAGAGAGAGAGAGAGAGTGCATGTTCCTTTTTTACATTTGTACAGCCATGCATTTAACATAAACAAATATTGAATAACTAAATAATAATAAAACTCTGCCCCTCCCCTCACTCCTCCATCCTCTCACGCCCCTCCGCCACGCCCCCAGGAGCCATCGTCCACGTGAAGGAACCGACAACGTGGTTGGTGGAGTCTGTGTGGTTCAGGGCCTACAAATGGG